>ULGQ01000005.1:1556444-1692306 GCA_900519045.1 Yarrowia divulgata
GGGGGGGGGGGGGGTGGCCACTTCCACTGCACTTCTACTGCACTACTTGTACCCTCCCTTGAAATCACATTATGATCTTCATTATGTAATCAAGTTCACACGTCACCGTAAATACATAACAGTAACGATTGTTGTCCAAAGATCATTGAGGTCGCTCGAACCGTACAATTGGTCTTGGCCGTCGTCGTTTAGAAATGGACGATTAAGACAGCTCCTTTCGCTGCTGGGCAGCAAAGTCTCGAAGACATTGGTGAACAAGAGTATGGTCTTCAAACTGAGGAAGGCCACTCACAGTGACGACGGCAACAGGACCCTCGACGCCATTGACACGAATGGGGAAAGCTCCTCCATGGGCGGCATATTCAGCATCGCTGACTCCGTAAGCTTCCTGGAGAGTTCGTCCCTTCTGTCTCATGTTGCAACCCAGGAAGAAACTGCTTCGTCCGAATCGAATGACAGCGTTTCGCTTTCGAGCAACCCATTGCTGATTGTCCATGTTGGTTCCCAGGCCAGAGGCGGCTCGGAACCAGGTCAGCCCGGTGACAGTGGTAATATCGATCAGGATGCACTTGCCTGCCTTCTTGGCGCGTTCTCGGATCTGGGAGCCCAACTCGAACGCGTAGTCGGCATTGAAGCCCATGAGAATGCACTCGCCTTCCTGCTCGTCGATTTTTGCCAGAGGTAGATCAAAGGGAAGAGGTGTGGCCATTGTTGAAGAGTAAGGGTGAATAAGGGTGGGGATCTCGGATTAACTAGTTTGAGCCGAACATGTATGTGGGGGATTAGAGTTTATTAATAAGGTTTCCTTTAGGACAGTGCGTTAACATCGCCAGAATGAAGAATCACACACACACATCACAATCATTCACCAAAAGCACACAATGGCCGACACACCCATGACTGACGCTTTCCCTACTGCTGGGCCTGCTGCTCCCGAGGCTGTAAAGATCGAGGCTGCCCCCGAGCCGGCCATCTCTGCCGCTTCTGTGTCTGCAGCACCACAAACTACACACACACCCGCAGCGGTGGCTACTCCACCAACCTCCACATCTACGCCTGCTGCCGAGCCAATTAAGCAGGAGTCGGCATCCACTGCATCGCTCCCCAACCCTGCCGAAAACTACGGCGCGCCTACGCGTCTGTGGCTCAACAAAGAGGTGACTCCTGCTCTTTTGGCAGGCATGAGACAGATCGCCAAGGACAAGCCTGAGGACCCCGTTAAGGCTCTGGGAGAGTTTCTCATCAACTACAAGAAGTGATTGCATCGCATAGAGGGAATTAGGATACAACTCGAGGCATCGCGTGTGCATGGGTCACCGGAATGACAGAAGGAGGGATGCGCAGATGGTTGCAGGACTTCTGTCGATATGTAAATTATAATGATGACGGTATTTGTTTGTTTGAACTGGAATTGAGTGTTTTATTCGATGTGAGTGTTGCCAGAAAGTGTGAGAGATACACTGTACTTACCTGAGGTGTTGAGTGTGACAGCTGTATGGGAGGGTGATATAATAAAGCACTGAATCTGACACGTGTCATTCGAACACTCTTATGTTCAGCCTGACGAGTGGGTAAGGTCTATATCTTCTTTCGTTACCATGAAACCGTCTCATCAAATGCAAACTCCGATCAGTTACAAGTAACCCCCCCCCCCTTCCTTCTACCATACCGCTTACATAATCAAAAGTAGCAAGTTGGGACACCGCCCGGCAGAAGCGAGGGAGGGAAAAGAGCACAGTATTTTCGGTGGAAAAAAACATCTCGTACTGTGAGCACCACAACCCACGCGATATCCACTTTCCAGCAATCTCCAACAGAGAGACGACTCCAGCCCAACTCTGTTGTCCCATTTAAACTAAAATTGTGCATATGGCAAGCTGAGATTAATCGTACTATCCCATCGCTATCATCACCACCAACATGGCCACCGACAACACTTTACGACCGTACTACAACTCCGACACGTTTGGTTCGGGCACTCTGTACAGCAAGCGACAGTTTCCTACCTTCTCGGATGCGCCCGGTGGAGCCACTACTTCTGGGTCCTACTCACACTTTGAGGGTGGCAACAGCAGCCGTGTAGCCCGCAATATCGGCAACCACAACTTTGGAGACCTGTTTGATGGCATTGAGATCGACTATGACATTGCCGGCACCTCCGAATCGGTTCGCCACGCCATGCACTCGCTCTTCCAGCTCTACGGAAAGACCTTTCTCAGTCAGCCCTGGGAGGTCAGCAAGCTATTGCTGCAGGTAGGAGACTGGAGTCACTTGCAGCGAGTGGAGAGCGCGGCGGAGGTCGAGGATCACATCATTGATGTCGCTCTACAGGAGGAAGAGGAACGTGAGGAGGATGAGGAAATCGACTACTTCGAAAGCAACCATAGAGAAATGATGGGAGACATGAGCCCTCGAAGCCACAGCCGAAACCATAGCCACGGAGAAGACTCTCCCAATGTTCTGGATTCGGAGCCTCTGCCAGACCAGAAGAAGCGGCTCAAGAAGTTCCTCAAAAACTACCACAGCCAGCTGCAGGCCCGAACCACGCGCAACTGGGACATTCTGTTGGCTCTCAATGAGGTGGACGGTGTTCGAGGACCCTGGAGAGCCCTCAACGCCTCTTTTCTGCTGGGCGCTCTTACAATGACTCTGGAGGCTTGGTTTTCCGGGTTTTTCAGCTCCATTTCCAACTCTCCAGATCCTCTGTTCCTGGAAGAGGTTGCTCACTCACCCACCCCCATAACCTCCATTATTGTGGCCGTCAGCGCTTCGGTGGTCACTTCTCTGCTTGTGGCTCCTCTCGACCTGATTCGAACACGTCTCATTGTGTCTACACTCGCCACCAAGCCTCGATCTGTGCGACAGTCACTCGTTGAGCTCAAGTCGCTTCTGTGCCCCCCTGAGCTGCTGGCACCCACCTTCCTCGGCTCCTTCTGCACATCGGTCGTGCGACACACTCTTCCTCTTTGGAAGATCACCAAGCTGGGAATTGACTCGTACCACTTCCCCGTGCTTGATAGACTGTTCAACTTGGCCAGCGCTTACGTGACAATGATTGTCAAGCTGCCATTGGAGACTATGTTGCGACGAGCACAGGTGCACCACCTGGATATCCCCTCCGGAAGCATGATTGTCAAGCCTGTGGTGCAGACTTCGACTGTTGCTGTCTGGTGGCACCTGCTGTCGGGCCAGATGCCCTTGGAGGACCTGTACAGAGGATGGAGAGTGTCTGCTCTCGGAGTTTTGGGAGAGTGGGGTGTTGCAAGCTTCAACAGTGTGAACAAGGCTGGACGAGAAAAGTTCTAGCTAGTTGAGATACAGTAGCCGCTTTGCATTCTATGTACATACTAATAATTGGATCAGATGTTATACTTTCGTCTATGTTACTTGATAGCTATATATATATATATATTACCTAGGGATTGTGCGCATCATGGAACATGCTAACACTTCGACCCTTGCCCCCAACACTACCCATTCCCCGCTTCATGACAACAATGGGGTTCTCCTTGTCTTCTTCGTCAAGATCAGGCTTCAACAACGTGGGAGACTCCCGAATGACGTTTCCAGCAAGCGACAGGTTCCGCTTCGATGAAGACTTCTGAGGAGAGTTGAGCTGGCCACTGTTCAGAATGGACATGGTGGCAGAGCCCAGAATCGACTTGCTTCGGTCAACCAGAGAATCGAGAGTCTTGTCGTTCAGACTCTTGACACGGTCCTCGAGGGACTTGAGCGACTCCAGTCTGATGCGAAGACATCCACTGGCGCCTTCGTTGGCACTGGCGAGCTCACTCTTGCGAGTCTTTAGCTCGGAAACAGACTCGGTCAGCTCACCATGCTCCCTCTTGGCATCGGCCAACTTGGACGTGATCTCAGCGAGCTCTCCCTTGGCTGCAGTGAGCTTCTCTGAAACATCCTCCAGCTCCTTCCTGGAGCTAGCTAGCTCAGACTCGAGCTTCATTCCAGAAACAGTAGACTCCAGCGACTTCTTGATGTTAGCGCTGGCGTCCGCAACGGTTTGCTCGAGAATCGACTTGGCCCCAGCCAGCTTCTTCTCCAAATCACCGACTGTGCTCTGAGAGGCACGCAACTGGCCATCCAAGCTTGTGGAAACCTCAGTGAGAGAGCTGAGACCATCTCGAAGAGCCTGTGTCTCTTCAGAATGCGACTTCTTGAGCTCGGAGACCTCGGTGGTATGCTCCTCCTTCAGAGACTTGAAACTAGTGAGAACTTCATTGTGCTCTTGCTTGACGTCTGACAGCTGCTTCTCAAAGTTCTCCTTGATTTCAGAAAGACTGCTAGCGTGCTCCTTCTTCAAAGTAGCCACCAAACCCTCATTCTCGGCCTTCAGCAATACCAAAGCGGAAACATGTTTCTTCTCAAGCGAAGAGAACTTGTCGTCGTATTCCTCTCTCGATGAGGCAATAGTCTGCTTGTGCTCTTCCTTGAGAGCAGAAATGGCCTTCTCATGCTCAACCTGTGCCGCGGCAAGAGCCTCCTTGTGGTCCTCATAGACAACGGAAAGGGCCTTCTTGTGCTCTTCTTGTGCGGCAGTCTTAGCCAGCTTGTGCTCCCCCGCAAGAGATGCAAGGGATTGCTTGTGCTCAGCAGTGGCAGAAGCTAGGGCCTCCTTGTTCTCAGCAGCAACAGACACAAGAGCCTCTTTGTGCTCCTCCTTGAGAGCCACCATCTTCTTGACCAACTCCTCCTTGGCAGCAGCAGCCTCCTTTGCGTGCTCCTCCTTTAGAGAAGCATTCTCCTTAGCGTGCTCCTCCTTAATAGCAGCGTTGTCCTTGGAGTGAGCTTCCTTGAGGGCAGTGACCTCGTCAGCATGCCCCAGCTTCATAGAAGACAGCTCCTTCTTGTGATCTTCCTTCATAGACTCGATCGTCGCCAAGTGAACACCGGCTTCCTGGCGCACATTGCTGAGCTCCTTCTCATGTCTGTCCTTCATGTCAGAGAGAACATCAGCGTGACCCTTCTTCAGCTCAGCAACGCGTTCCAGATACTCCGACTCAATCTTCTTCAGACCCTCGTCCCGGAAGTTGGTGATTTCGGCTATCGAACTCTTGTGCTCCTCCTGCCATTGTGCTTGCTGGGTCTTGTAGGTTGCCTCAGCGTCTGCAAGACGGGACTTGAACTCCTCGATAGTAGTGGCGTGGGTATCCTTCAGAGTATCGATCTCCTTTCGGTGGTTTTCCGCCAGTGTGTCGACAACATTGGAATGAGTATCCTTGAGAGAGACAATCTCCTTGGCATGTGTCTCCTTGAGGGTAGCCACGGCTTGATCAACCCCCACCTTCTTCTTCTCCTCTCCACCACGAGCCAGCTCAATAGTAGACATGTTCTTCTTGAGGCTCTCTATCGTGTCGCTGTTGGACTTGACCAGATCTTTGTGTCGAGCCTCGAAGGTGTCCAGACTGTCAGAGTGCTCCTGCTTCAGTGACGACACCATGCTGGAATGATCAGACTTGAGAGCGTCAATGTGTCCAGAGTGATCCTTCTTCAAAGAAGCAACAATTTCCAAATGTTCACTCTTGAGCGACTCCTTCTGCGAGCTGAGAGCAGCCTCGTGATCAGCTTTCATACCATCCACCACCATCTTGTGTTCTCCCTTCAACTCCTCCTTGAGACCCTTAAGAGCAGACTGGTGTTCCTGCTTGATGTTCTCAACAGTAGCCCAGTGCTCCTTCTTCAGACCGTCGACCACAGACTTATGGTCTTCCTTCAGTGCCTCGATGGCAGACTTGTGATCCTCCTTCAGAGCGACGAAAGCAGACGAGTGGTCCTGCTTGATAGACTCGACCGTGCTCTTGTTGTCTTGGAGCTCTCTGCCTTGTCGCTTGGCTGTATCCAACTGCTCATTGAGCTTCTCCACATCCAGCTGCAGACCCTTAATCTGGTCCTTGTAGTTGCCGTGGGTATCTCGAATCGACTGGTTCTGTGTCTGGAGCAGCTGACTCTCATGTCGCAGCTTTTCGTTCTCCTGTCTGAGCATGTTCGAGTCAGTCTCTGCCTTATCCCGTACTCCTGTTGCTTCAGCGGCAGTCTTGCGCAGAACCTCAACCTCTGCTTCCAGCTTGGACAGCTTGGCAGCATGGTTTCGTTTGTCGAGGGAAGAGGCGTCAAGCTGACCCTGGAGATCCTCGTTGACCTTTCGTAGCTTCATGAGCTGCTCCTCGTCAACCGAAGCGGAAAGCTGGTTCTGGTTGGTCTCCTTGACAGCCTTGGACAGACTGTCGAGACAGCTCTTGATATCCTCAACGTCTCCTCGATCCAGCTCGCGGAACCGCTTGAGATCTGACTGGACAGACATGAGATTCGAGGTGAAAGAGCTATCGAGCTGTTTGTTGCCATCTTGCACGGCCTGAATAACCTCCTTGAAGTCCAACAGACTGAGAATCTGACTGGTGATGTCGTTCTTCACCTTTGAAATCGAACCTGTCACGTCCAGGTTGCCCTGCTCCAGGACTCTCATGGCGGTGGACAAATCGTCGATGCCGTTGTGAATACGGTTCATGTGGCCGGTCAAAATGGCAGTGGGCGAGGTCTCGTCCAGTTTTCGTTTGTTATCCTCCAAGGCCTTGCCCATCTGGTTCATGAAGGAATCAAGAGATGACGTCAGACTGGCAAAGGTGGCCGACACTTCGGCCTTGATGGCTGTCAGGGCGGTGCTACTCTTCTTGACATCGCCTCGAAATTCGTTGAGAGCCTTTCCGTTGGAGTTGGAGCGGTTGATAAGTGAGTCCAGAGAGTCTTGCATGTGACCGATGGTATCTTCGAGCTCTCCAATGGGAGCTGTTTGTGGTCGAGACGAGGACGATGTTGTGTTGTGAGACGTCATGGATGACGAGGGTTTTGTGGGAGACTCATCCGCTCGAGGGTCGAGGGTGCGTTTGAAGGGCGAGTTTGCCACTCTGCCCCCAAGCTGTCCCCCAGAAGTTGGTGCTGAACGCAGCCCTGGCGAGGAGGGGTTCATTGGTAGGGGAGGCGGGTTTCGTGCTGGATCCGCTGAATCCCAACTGGGTTAGTATGTGTGGTATCAAGAGGGAAAGGGGACATGGCGTCTTACCTTGAGTATCTGTATCGAGCAAGATTGAGCAGGTTCAAAATTGAATGGTTGTTGGTGTGCATGGCAAACAACACCCCCATTTAAGCGGTGTGGCGAGTGGCTAGAGCTTCAAATAGAGTGGGTCGGGGGTGGGTCAGGAAAGACCACAGACACAGATTACCTTACTCAAAAACGGCCTGGGCTTCCTACTTGTAGACACGTTACTCAAAACCAGCAACGTCCACACAACATGAACCTCTTTACCCGTGCAATAGGGGAGATACTCGTCCCACAAGGGTGACACAAAGCCACGAAACTTCCCTGCGGCTCGAACACAATCATTCCAGTCCTCCTCAGAGCGTCTGGCGTCCGTCAATACTCACATTGGTCGTTTTCTGTCCTTACCACTCATGACAATGGTGTGGAGTTCTGTTTTCGAGTGCTGTTAATTTCCCACCTCACCTCGCTTAGTCTTTGTGTGCTTGCATGATGTGACGCGGCTGACGCGCAACAGGTAAACAATGCGTGTTTTAGAGTTTGATAGTGAGCCTTCAGCATAACAGTGTGGGTGGAAGAGGTCAAGGTGATTATTTAAGCATGCTATGTATCGTACAATGGTTGGTCTCGATGAGGTTGTCGGAGATGATATTTGGACGGGCGAGGTCAGCTAACTTTACTCACCTCTATAGTACTCGCGTCACTCCAGCTGTGAAACTTGCCCCTAACTTGTTCAGTGCTATATATAGGCGAACTAAGAACACTGACATGGGCGGGGTTCGCGACCAACGAAGAATGCTTGGTCTTGTCACGAGGTTGGTGTATGTACGACGTAATTTCGACAGATATTTGTTGTTATTGCGTCGACATTAATACTGGACCCTGACCTATATCGAACGCCCGTAATTATTTATTATGGCACCCGTACGGACGGACCTCAGGTTCTCTCGTGTTTGTTGCCATGGTGACACACAGTAATAATATTGTGCCCATCGTCGCGTACAGACCGTGTTGAAACACACTCTACTGTACGAATACAGGTAGTGAGGCCATTTACTGGCACTGTAGCAAACGTTTGAACTGTCTGATTGGTTGTCCTACAAATTACTGTGGATGAATTCATGGCCATGACAGTGTTCAAGATTAAGGTGAGGGACGGTGTTGTACGACAGATGATTTGAGTGGGGATCAGTACAGCAGTAACACACGGTTATTAGATGTCATAGAGTGATGCCATTACTCGTACTTGTGCCTAGGGATAGCTATCTATACCTAATAGTGCGATACCTGCTTTCGTAGCACCCTCCATCCTACTGTAGGATACGTATGTTGATACCACTTCAACCGTTTGCAAAGCTTCTCATGCACGGCTTTTTGTTTGCATCGGAGACTGGGTCTGGAATGTGGTAAGAGTGGTGTACCGGTAGGGTGGGTTATGGAATATAAACAATACGTATACGGGTACACCTACCGCTCAGACGACACCAATTCAAACCTCATCATCAGTCACGTAGGGCGTGGCTTGTACCTCTCATTAATCCACCGCCTGCTAAGTTCACGATTTTTGCGATGGCCTCATGCAACAGTGAACCAACGTGTGATGGCTGCATACGTGACTATCTGTCGGCGGTTGGGTTTCCAAGGTCCGACGATATAGCACATAAACTGTAGACGGCGGTCCCCATTTTCGACATTTAATAGTGTCCATTCCAATTCCATGGACAGCTACTGTCCCTTTGAGACCCTTCTCAAGATGATGTTTGGCGTACTTTTGATTTAGTGAGTGGCCCTTTTCGGGATAAGGTTTGGCTCAGTGTCACTCCAAATAAACTTCGGTACTATCGTCCCAACCCGGAATCGAACCGTTTACCACCCCCAAACTCCCAATTCCCGTCTGGTCACATGACTATGCAGAGTAGGTTTCCGTTTTGGGAAAAACCAGTCCCACTCCCAACGTGGTGGACAAAGAAGCCTCAGTAAATCTCAGGCCTGCGAAAGGTTTGGGAATTTTCATAGTTGCACATCGACTTTTTCCTTCCACTGTTCAAGTCATTCGACACATAACGACTAAAAAATGTCCAACAAGTTTTTGAAGTCAGGCAAAGTTGGTATGTTTGAAAGGGACATCTGAAGACGGCGTGGCCGGATATTGCGAAGGAAACGGAGGTCTTGTGTTTGAGGTTTCAGGAGGTCTTTTCGAGGGACCCAGGGGTCTGTGATTACGACAAACGCACACACGCACACGGATGGGGAGGTTTGGGGACACAGAAAGGGTCTTTCAGCAGGCCATTGTGTGTTTCACAGCTTCGTTTTGAGTGCGAGTATGCCAATGTCAAATTGATGAAGTGCTTTTGTTGCACACACCCTTCCCCTCTCAGATCTCTCAACATCTCAACATGGAACACAAGCAAACCTCTTCACTCTTTTTAATGAACCCTACTAACTCAGCTCTCGTTGTTCGAGGCCGATACGCTGGTAAGAAGGTCGTGATCATCAAGGCTCACGATGAGGGAACCAAGGCTCACCCCTTCCCCCACGCTCTGGTTGCCGGTGTCGAGCGATACCCTCTGCAGGTTTCCGCCGACATGGACGCCAAGAAGATCGCCAAGCGAACCAAGGTCAAGCCCTTCATCAAGGTCGTCAACTACAACCACATGATGCCCACTCGATACACCCTCGACCTCGGTACCAACCTCAAGAACGTCATTGGCACTGAGACCTTCGCCGAGCCCACTCTCCGAGAGGACGCCAAGAAGACCATCAAGCAGGCCTTTGAGGAGCGACACAAGTCTGGTAAGAACAAGTGGTTCTTCACCAAGCTCCGATTCTAAATGGAGTCACTCCAAGCATCTTCTGGAAAGTTGTCCACTTTTCGCCAAAAATTTGGGTACTGTATTTAATACCAAGGTTATAACGCCGCCTAAGTGTAGACTCAAGATATGTATTCTATGAACCCCAAGTGTGACTGTAGTCGTCGTCAGTATCAATTTCTATTGGTTTCTGGCGGTATTGTAGACTCCTCTAGGCACCATTTACTGCGGCTGTCACACGAGCGAAAATTTGTAGAATAAGGTCTGACCAATTGTCGATTCATTCGGGTTCGATGTTACCCAGATTCAAAAACTGTGGCTTGACAAGTGGTTTTTGAATGAGCTGATTGTGTGAGATCCGTTGCATCTTTGGTTGTCATTTCAGGTGACTCTCGATTGTGGAAAGTGTCACAGATGGTGCTTCTAGTTACAAGTACTGGGTACAGCGACGACGTCGATGCTCAGTAAAAGCGAAAGAGTCTAAGGGTCGAGAGGAAGCAAATATAGCACTGTTTGTTGTCCTGTCCTCGTACACAGAAAGTACTTGTACCATTCTTGACTCCTTTGCTTTGACGGAGTGTAGGTATGTACAATGTACCGGTACTTTGTAATCAGCGGACTTCTTGTTGGCTACGATACTGTATGTACTTGTACAACAGTCGGTTGATTATGTAAGCGCTGGTTTGAAGTAAGCGCACCTACAACAAAGGAGATCCATTCCGTCAAACTCGTTTAGTTTGTTCACAGCTGGCGTCTCAAGACCCCACATCTGAGATGACAAATGTCAGATCTTCCCGGTCACACACCTTCGCGGCCTTGCCTTCGGGGTTTTGAAGCAACACGAGCGTCATATCCACAGAAGTGACTGTGTTTCGGGAAGAGGCTTACCCGGTTTTTCATTGGCTAGGTCAGACCTTTTCAATGCATCGATTCTTCCACGATTATTAGCAGTACCGGTATTGTACTTGTAACACTGTTCAACCCACTTGCAATTGATCTCGAACGCAATTAACTTTTTGGTGGTATCATGCATATGCATTCAAAAACCGACTGTCGAACCATCACCAATATCCACACCAACCACCATGTTACGGCGAATTACCCGATCCGGGCCCCAGGTGAACGCCCGGCTCTTTTCCAGCACGTCGGCCCGACTGCAATCTGACCCGTGGAAAAACCTCAAGGCCCCCAAACACGACTACAAGGGCAAAATCACTGGGATCGGCCAAAAGACCATCGTCAGCGAAGCCATCCAGCGACAGCTGTCTAAAGATACTATTGCTCAGCTCGAAAAACTGGATGCCACATACCAGCAGTACCGTCAATGCGTTCAAAAGTACGATGAGGCCCGAGGCAAGCAGAAAAAGGTGTCTGACGCCATCAAGGTGGCCGAGGACAAAAAGGCGCTTGCAAAGGAGGCCTCCGAGGCCAAACAGCACATGAAGTTGATGGAGCTCAACCAGAGAAAGGCCACCGCAGCTCTCAATTCGCTCATGGAGCTCGTCCCCAACGTGATTCATTCCACCGTCCCCCAGGGAGACGAAGTGGAGGTGGTGGAGATCCTCAACCCCGACAGAAAGTTCAAGTCCGCCGTCGGACACTACGAGATTGGCCACAGACTCAATCTGCTGGACACAAAGACCTCGGCCAACACCTCGGGACACGGCTGGTACTACTTGTTGGGCCAGGGAGCTCAGCTGGAGCAGGCTCTGGTGGCCTATGTTCTGGACAAGGCCCGGGCCAGTGGATGGATGACTGTGGCTCCTCCCACGATTATCCGAAAGTCGATTGCACATGCATGTGGTTTCAAGCCTCGAGATGTTGGTGGCGAGAAACAGATTTACGCAATTGAGGACCAGGACCATTGTCTGGCAGGCACGGCTGAGATCCCCCTGGCTGCTTGGGCTGCAAACAAGTCCTTCAAGTACACAAGCGACCCCGTCAAGGTGTCTGGAGTGAGTCGATCGTATCGAGCCGAGGCTGGAGCTCGAGGAGCAGACACCAAGGGTCTCTATCGAGTGCACGAGTTCACCAAGGTGGAGCTGTTTGCATGGACCATCTCCCCTGAGTCGGCAGACGCCATTCTGGAAGACATGCTTGCATTTCAAAAGTCCGTTGTCGTGGACCTCGGTCTCAAGGCCCGAGTTCTCAACATGCCGGCTTTTGAGCTCGGTTACCCTGCCGCTAAGAAGTACGACATCGAGGCCTGGCTTCCTGGACGAGGGGACTGGGGAGACTGGGGAGAGATCACATCCACCTCCAACTGCCTCGACTACCAGAGTCGACGTTTGCATACCACCTTCACGATGAGAGACGCCAAGAGGGTGTACGCTCAGACTCTTAACGGAACGGCTCTGGCGGTGCCTCGAGTGATTGCTGCCATCTGCGAGAGCAACTACGACACGCACGCAAAGACCATTGCTGTTCCCGAGGTGTTGCAAAAGTACATGGGAGGAGTTACCACCATTGGGGCTCAGGAAAACTGCGATGTCTTTGCCAAAAACTAGTCTAGCCTAGTGTATATCTGTATATAGTCAACTACGTGACGTAGCGTTGGAGCTACTAGCCACTGTTCGTGAGACAAATCGTACGCAAAGGTGCGGTATGCCGTACGATTAGGAATGAGCTATAGCGATAGTGTGAACAAGCTGCCGAGTCGTGCTTTTCAAAAAAAAAACCATGACACCAATTATTTGATAGAGAATCTTCGCCTCTTCTTTTCAGTGTCTTTTTCAAACGGCCACTCTCAATTTCAGGTACAGTACACATCTGATCATGCATGGATACGTCATACCACGAACCGGAAGGAGGAAAAAATAATGCAGCCTTGCATGAGAGACGCGCAGGGATCAGGGACATTCTCGACCTGTCTGGTTTGATCCGGGACGAGGTGATAGATCGTATAGGGATTGTGCAATGGGACATGTCCACCAATCAGCGCTTGTAATTACCCCATAAAATAGTCGGAGGTGCTCTGAAACTCTATTCTCCGGCTCTGTACGAAATAACTGCCAAACTCAATCATGGCTATGCGTATCGGATATAACGTGTTCAACTGTCTGTTTTATGGTGTGTGACTAGTGTTTTGGTGACACGAACTGAACACAAACACGGCCTGAGCCCGGACACGTCGGAAACACACGTCTCGAGTTCTTGGCGCGTCCAAATTTCGCCACCCCCTGTTGCTCTCAAATACCACCATATTTTACAGGCATATTACCTCAGATTAGTAAGCCGTCAGTATAAATCCCCACACGTGTCTGATCAGCGTGGGGAAAACCCCAACAAGTAGAACGCGTCCTGGCAACGAAGATTTTGCCACCAAATCCTCGATTGCTCGTGTCGTCCACGTCTGTGTCGTTTTCTCTGCCTGCACGTAGTGTTGCGCACACCTCCAGGTTAGGTTTTGGTAGTTTACGTTTCTGCCTGCCATAGTGTTAATAGAGGCTCTCAACATATCTACAAGTATATTCAACTCCAACAAGACACTGTTATCATCCAGAGACAGACATCAACTGAGTTAGAACCGACGACACCCCGGCTGCTATTGCGAACTACACAAACGTACACACAGCCCACCGGTTATAACCCTACGACTTCTGTTTGAGAACTAGTGTTCCGTTACACGATTTACTGGTTAAAGTGAGTGGCGAAGAAGCAGGACGTGACAGCGAGGAAACAAGACGAGCCAGGCAATGACTATGACTTTTACTAACACCAGGTTAAATAATGAGGACGCTTACTCCCACACAGGTGGCAAGGTTGGACGTGCAAACGGTAAGTATCTTGGGATGGATCTGACAGCCCTGAGGTTGTGAGAATGAGAGAGGGAGGGGAGAGAAAGAGTGAAGTCATCTAACACAGCAACCCGACCTTCGCCAATTTATCAATGACGTCACCTCGGCGAACGAGAGTGACCTGCCCGAGCTGCTCGACAGCTTCCGGCTCAAGGGATGGGAACGACCCAAGGGCAACCTGTATCTGTGGTACCGAGTGCTGGAGCGGTTCGAGAAGATCATGGAGACCATAGTTGGAGACAAGACAGACATCATCATTGTCGACAGCGCCCAGGAAAAGGTGCTGGTGTCCATTCTGTCCTTCTCCGCATTTCTGCTTGAGTACTGCTCCAACAGATCACTTTACTCGTCCACCAAGTACCTGTCTGCTCTTCTGTCGTGCTCGTCGCTTTCGGTACTCAACGCGACTCTGTCCGTGTGCATCCAGATCTCGCAGCGATACAGCGACACCCGTGGCGGCCGCGCGGCTACAGCTGCCATCGACATCCACAAGATGCTCAAGATCGCCAGTCTGTTTGCGGCCAACATCGCTCCCTTGGCCAACTCCGACAAGATCTCTCTGGTCGACTTTGTGACCGACGAGAAGAAGTGGCCCGACCAGCTGCGAGCCGTGAGCATCGAGTACTTTGCATCCCGGGTCCGGGAACGAGAGCCCCAGACGGTGCAGTCGACCCCCACCAAGTTCAAGGGCTCTGCTGCCCCCACAACTCTCAGCACCACCAACAACAACAACACAAAGACCGGACTACAGACCTTCACCATCAGCAGCAGCGAAATGAAGAAACTGAGCGTCTTGGAGGCCTACGAACAAGCCACGGCTGTTCTCCCTCAGGAGCTCCATCTCGACGCTCTCATGTACATTCGAGCTGCCAAGTCTTTCAGCACCGGCGCTTCCTCGCGAGTTCCTCTGGTGAGCGCCAAGTGCATGGCCATCACCTTTGCCGTGTTTCTGCTGACCGAGAATGTGTTGGCCACCAAGTTCTACGCGCCCTACCCCAACCTGGTACAGCATCTGGTGGATCTGCTCAACCCGGACTACAAGGTCCCCAACGAGCTGCGAAGCAACGCCATCGAGGGCCTGTACGCCATGGCCCGACAGCGAACCAAACTGCATGAGATTCTCACCTGCTTGAGTGCCAACGTGTCCCACGGACTGCTGATGCACATCATCCGAACCCTGATCACCGATCTCAAGGAACGGCGTCTGGACGAAAAGTACGCCAGCGACTTCTGCGGTCTGGTGGTCAACCTGTGTGTGTCTTCTTCGACGGGACAGATGCTGGTTTCCGCTGGCCTGGTGCCTGCTCTGCTGGAGCTCATCGACAATGACTCCGAGTACTTGCATATGAAGAACGTTGCTCTGACTCTTCTTGGCCAGCTGAGTCTGTCTGCCCCCGCAGCCTTCACAGCTCTCATCAACGCCAACGGAGTGGATCTGATTGCCCGGCTCATCAAAAACGAGGTGGACTACGATCTCGACAACCATGGCCCCGTGCCCACCCATTGCAAGGTCGACTACCAGATCAGCTACTACCGAGCCGGCTGGCTCAAGACGATTCTCAAGTTTGTCTTGCAGGTCATGCCCACTGGCGGTAATGCCGAGCGTCTGAGAAACCTCATTGACTCATCAACTCTGTTGTCTTCTCTGGGCGCCATTCTGCAGTCCCCCAACGTGTTTGGATCCACAATCGTGTCTGTGTCGCTCGGACTCATCATCACAGTGCTACACAACGAGCCCACCAGCTATAGCATCATTTCAGAGGCTGGTCTCATTGACATCTTTTTCGCCTGTGCTGAGGAGATCATGTCACTGTCTTCCAACGACATTCTGATGGCGGGTCTCAACGCCGTTGGAGCCATTTGTCTCAACCCCGAAGGCCTGGAGCGAGCTGCTAGCGAGTTCGATTACTCGTTGATCTTCAAGGTGCTGGAGGACCCCACCCGGTCCGAGGAGCTGACACGACACGACTTGGCAGCTGAGCTGGGAGCCATGGTTGACGAGCTGATTCGTCACAACCCCAAGCTCTTGCCATCTGTCATGGAAGCCGTGGATAAAACCGCTTCTTCGCTGGCCGCAGGAGTTTCGCATGATAGCACCGACAGCAAGAAGACGGATGCCGACGACTCCGAGCGTGCATTTGTGATTGACAACTTTGGTCGTTTCTTTGACTGTCTGATTGCCAACGAGCGTGCATGTGACTACTTTGTCAAGGACAACGGTTTCACGCATCTGCTGGACATCATCACTCTTGGCGACATGCCCTACGACTATGGTACTTCCGAGGCCGTCAACTCTCTGAACGATGGCCTGAAGCATCTGTCTCAGCGGGACGAGGAGGGGCTTGTGGAGGTCTACGACCGCAAGTTTGACGGGCTGCTGCACAACACCGACAGCGAGTTCTACAAGTTCTGGAAGAGTGAGCCAGGATGGGACACGTCCAAGATCCCCACCTGCTCGCCCACCCTGTTGAACCAGCTCACGTCGGTGCACAGTCTCCTGAACTCTTACGAGATTGTGTTTGACTGGGCTGCGCAGCTCAAGTTTGTGGAGACCAAGAACCCTGTGGAGATCTTCCAGCTGATCGAGTCGCTGTACGCCCGAGCCTCCTGGGAGATTGTGCGAATCTCCAACGCGGTGCCCGAGGACTGGAAAAAGGCCGCGCGTCTGCACTACTTTTCCATTGCCTTTGGCCCGTCTCGCAAGCTGGAGGAGGACAAGAAGAAGCAGATTGCCGAGATTGAGGAGAAGCTGCCTGCAGACTCCGAGTACTGGGATCTCAAGCAGTACTGGTTTGTGCTCAACGGCATCACCATGGCCACCCTGCGATGTTTGTCCAATGTCGCCAAGTTGATTTCGGCCAAGCGTCTGGTTGACCACACTACCAACAAGAAGCTGGCGCTCAACATTGCCGACTGGGTCGCCAAGGGGCTCATCAACAACTTCAACTACCTGGACATCATTCTGCATTCGGACCTGCCTCTCAAGGCGCGTTCGGGGTACTGTGTCTATGTGATTGCTGCTTTGCGTGAGACCATGCTGTCTAGCCTTCGAGGCGGAGCCACTACACTGACGAACTCGGCATCTCTTCGAACCTCGGTGTTTGCTCCCTTCCGACAGGCTGGTGGACTGGAGAAGCTTCTGGAGGTTTTGCATTACTTTTGGGGTCACATGGAGGACGGAGATACTCCCGAGGAGGCCGCCGAGGCCAAGAAGCTGCCACGGGACGAGTTTGAGAGCCGGGAGTTCAAGAAGCCCGCCACTCTGACCGTCAACCGGATCTTCGAGTTTCTGCTGTCTCTTGTGACCAAGGAGTGCATTGTGGACTCGTCCTTCACGCTGACGCTCAACACTGGAAGTGAGCGACCCTACTTTGACGGTGGCCAGTTTTTGGTGGAAAACAAGCTGGCGGTGCTCACCGGTATCAAGCCTCTCCTGATGGACAAGGAGACCCAACGTCGGGCTGGAGCTCGAGTGTTTGAGTGGCTGTTGCAGCTGGTTTCTCGGCTGACGGTTCGTCTTGGCGAGCCCGCGTCGTCGAACCCGGACCTGGTCCCCACGGTTCTGTCGCCCCAGTTTTGCACGCCCTCAGACTACAAGGTGGACTTTTTGGTGCAGGAGCTGGATTTCGCCATTGAGGACGCCAAGAAGAAGCTGGTTGATGCCGGCGACAACCTGGCCAAGGTGGTCAAGGCTGCCGGCAAGGCGGAGGTGCAGCTTCCCGAGGTGCCCAAGATCGACGTGTGGGTGCCCCATGATCCCGACGGCACTCCGCTGTTGACTGTGGCCCAGCTCAACTCTCTTCGGGCCAATCTCGGCAACTCGCTGCAGGAGCGATCGCTCGAGTTTCTGGAGACGCATGCCGATCACGCCAGCGCCGTGCAGGAGCTGTTCAGCATTCCCTCCGACAATCTGCTGGAGGTGCTGACCCAGGATCTGGACAAGGGTATTCCTGGCCGGTACGAGCTGATTGCTCTGAGCATCCAGGACGACCGAAACCGCGACAAGTTCATGAAGCGAGGCATGTACACGCTGGAGTGGGCCCAATCCTACATGCAGGCTCACGATGGCGATTTCATGTCTCGGCCCGAGTTTGTGCACTTTATGGCTGTGTACGAGCGGTGTTACTTTGTGGCTACCGAGTACCCTCTTGAAGAGCCCAAGCATCCTTACGCCGAGGTGAGCCACAGCTTCCAGGACTACAACAACATGCAGGTGTCCGAGGAGGCCATTGAGTATGTGTTTTCCAAGCTGCTGGCGATCGAGTCGTTCAGCGAGTCCGACACTCTGCTGGCCGTGTCTCGTGTTCTGGCTCTGTACACCACAAACTTCAAGTACTCGGACCGTCTCAGAGGCTCGCCCGTGATGCAGGCCATGATCAGGGGTATCAAGCAATTCCCCGATGCTGCTCACATGGACTCCATCCAGCAGACGGTGCTTCTGTTGTTGCGCCACTGCACTGAGACGCCCACTTCGATCCAGAACATCATTGCCCACAAGCTGGGCCAGAGCAGCCGTGCCCCCATTGCCAACCTCATGCAGCAGTACTCGTACCTGTACGCTCGAAGCCCTGAGTATTTCATTGCCACGGCCAAGAGAACGCTGACATGCGACCTGAAGCACTTCCCTGAAGTGAAGCCCAAGAAGGTGGAGCCCCTGACGGCCGAGGTTGAGCATTGTGGCATCGTCGAGCTGCTCACCACCGAGATTACCTCTCTGGGCAACTCGTGGGTGCCTGAGCCCTCAGACAACGTCGAGCATCCTGCCGAGCCCAAGGACTACCCTGAGCTGGCTTACTTGACGTTCCTGCTCAACTGTCTGACAGAGTTGCTTGGTGCGTACGCCGATTCCAAGCTGGAGTTTGTGTCGCTCGGCCGAAAGAAACACGGCTTGCTGTCTTACTTCTTGACCAAGCTGCTGTACTTTTCCACAGCCGCCAACGAGCCCGACAACACCATGACTCGAGCTCGTATGTCTGTTTCGGCCTCTGCCACCTCGTGTCTGCACGCCCTGGTCTCTTCTACTCAGGAGCGAGACTTTGACGCTGATTCCACCGAGAAGCGAGACCTGGTGATGGTCCGAAAGGCTCTGCTGGACACCGTCATGCGGCTTCTTCGCGAGGCCACCCATTTGGACACCCTGGACAAGCGCTACACTCGCTACGCCGTGCTTCTGGACCTGTGTCACAAGCTGCTGAGTGCCAAGACTCTGTCTACGGCCACCAACAGTGCTGCCATTGCCTCTGAGCATGCCCAGCAGGACTCGGCCGAGTTTGCTTTGGTCATGTATGACAAGCACTTTGCCAAGTCCGTGACTGCTCTGATTGCCGATCTGGATCTCAACTTCCCCGGCGCCAAGAAGGTGGCCAAGACTCTGCTTCGACCCATCCATCGGTTGTCTCATTTGACCATGGAGAACCCCGATGCTCTTGATCGGGGCGAAGATGACGAGGAAAACGACTCCGAGTCTGAGGACGACGATTCCGAGGACGACGAGTCGGACGATGAGGCTCCTCCTCACAACATTTTCCAGAACTCGACTTTGGGCATGTTTGAGGCCGAGGCCAACTCTGCCGACGAGGAGATGGACGAGATGGGCTCCGACCAGAGTGAGCTCGATGACGACGACATGGAGGAGCTGGAGGAGCCCCTGTATCTGGATCAGGAGGAGGACGATTCGGATCTGGACCTGGACGACATGTCTGACGACGACCATGTCAGTGATCACGTTGCCGAAAGTGATATTGACGAGGTCATTGCCATGGAGGAAGGCGAGGATGACTGGGAGAGTTACAGCGAGGAGGAGCTTGGCGAGGAGGAGTTGGAGGATGAGTTGGATTTCTCCGAGGCCGAGCCTGCTGAGGACCAGGACGAGGGCGACGCGATTGGCGGCGTCCGAGACTTGATTGCAGCTCTCGGAAACCCCAGCACCCCTCCTCCTCCTCCGGATTACGCCATTGATTTGGATTCCACCGACGAGGATGAGCTGCAGGAGGCCAACAGCCTGTTTGTGCCTCCCCCCGGTCACTCTGGAGCCGTTGGAGGTCACCCCTTGCTTGCTGGTCGAGGTGGTGGCAACAGACGAAGCATGTCCATGTCGTACACCCGAAACTCCATGAATCTGGGCGCCATCAACAACCCCATGGACAACCTGCTGGAGCGAATGGTGTCTCGAGCTGTGACTGGTCCCGATGGCGGCTCTTTCACCATTGGCATTGGTGGGGGCACCAACGGCGTGCAGATCCAGCGCAACGTGGAGGCTCTGCTGACGTCTGTGGGCGGCTACCGACGCCCCCGCAAGGCTGGCTGGGACGCCAAGATGCTTCGGTTCGAGGCCAGCTCCACCGTCATTCGATGGACGTCTTTTGCCCGCATGTTTGACATTGTCAAGCAGCGGGGAGTGTGCTGGAGAGCCGTGGCGCCCATCATGAACGCCATTGGTCCTCCTGTCGAGGCCGAGATTGAGGCTCGAGAGCAGGCCCAGCGAGACGCCATGCAGGGTCGACTGGCTCAGGAGGCCGTCATTGTGGAGTCTTCCGAGGACGAGGATATGGTCTCTGCGGCTTCCACCGACGATCTGATGGCTGGTCACGAGGAGGAGATGGAGGAGGAAGACGAGGATGAGGAGGATGAGGAGGGCGATGACGCTCTTGATTTGGCGGAGGCACTCATGGGCGGTGCGGAGGAGGAGGATGGGGAGGACGATGACGTTTCTGTGGGCACTGAGGCCGAGACTGAACTGCCTGAAGCTGAAGTCGAAGCTGAAGCCGAGGCTGAGGCTGAGGCTGGACCTGCCCGAGATCCTGTCTATGTCACCATTGGGGGCCGTCAGGTCGACATTTCTGGTCTGGACATTGACCCCACGTTCCTGGAGGCTCTGCCCGAGGATATGCGGGAGGAGGTCGTGTTGCAGCACATTCGTGAGAGCGAGCTGGACGATTCCGTCATCTCGACCTTGCCAGACAACATGCGAGCCGAGCTGCGACCGGTCGTCACTCTCGGCCAGGCCGACTCTCAGGACTTTGCCACGTTCCTGGGCACTCTCGACTCCAACCTCCGTCACACCATTTTGATGGAGCAGGATGAGGCTACTCTCAACGCGCTTCCTGAGGAGTTGGTTGCCGAGGCTCGTCGTCTGCGAGTCCGACAGGCTCCGCTGGTCATGGATCAGCAGGGCGACGACGACGACGACGACGATGTCGGCACCGAGGATGACACTGCGATGATCGACGACGCTGTCACCTCGACCCTAGGTGTCGCCACCACTGCCACGCCTCATCAGCGACGACACACCAAGAAGGTGGATGTGTTTGCTGCCCGCAACTTTGTGGACAAGAGTGGAATCACGGCGCTGATTCGACTGCTCTACCTGCCCCAGGGCAGCGGGTCTCGAGATTTCCTCCACGAGCTGCTGCTCAACGTGGTGCGAAACCGCCAGGCTCGTGCCGATGTGATTTCCATCCTGTTGTCGATTCTGCAGGACGGATGTCGAGATCGAGCGTCCCTGGAGCGGTCGTTTGCCAACCTCACCACCACGTCCAACGTGCAGGGCACTCCCAAGTCGCCCATCAAGGCCGGTCTTGGCAGTGCCTCTAGCGAGCTCAGTACCGACGTCACTCCCATGACGGTCACGCTGCAGGTGTTGGACGCCCTGTCCTACCTGATTCGAAACAATGCCCACATTCGGCATTACTTCCTGACCGAGCACGAGGCTCCTGTGGGCCACACGCGTGTCAAGCGAAAGAAGGCGTTGAAGAGCATGAAGTACCCCGTCAACATTCTGTTTGGCCTCCTCAAGAACCCCGTGGTGACCGAGCGAAGCCAGGCTATGGAGGTGCTTTCCATCATGCTTCAGGAGGCCACCAAACCCCTGCAGGCCAAGCGACGCGCCAGTATGAACGTTGCTGCTGAGGCTGCCGCCCTTGCTCGTGCTGAGACCCGTGCCGAGGCTGCTGCTGCTGCTGCTTCTTCCGACACAGCCATGGCTGTCGATGAGCCCGAGACCGAGGGTGTCACTACCACAGTGCGGGCCAAGAAGTCGCTCAAGGACCTGTCGCCTTACATCCCCTCTGGCAACCTGTCCTTGGTGACTCAGATTCTCACTGCCAACGAGTGTTCCAGCCTGACTTTCCAGCAGACTCTCAGCTGCATGCAGAATCTGCTGCACATTGACAACGCCGTCAAGGTGTTCTCCAGCCAGCTGTCCAGCCAGGCGATCCGGCTCGGCAAGACTCTGATCACGGATCTGGTGAACCTCAACTCGTTGATCCACACTCCTGGCAGCGCCCTCCAGGGGTCGGCACTGTCCAAGTTTTCGCTGGCCTCTTCCGACCAAGCCAAGCTGCTGCGAGTGCTCACTGCCATTGACATTTTGTTCGACAAGCGAGGTGAGACCAAGGTGAACATCTACAACAGTCTCACCTTTGGACCTCTCTGGGGCGCTCTGTCGGATGTCCTGGGCTATGTTGCTGAGCATCCTGACCTCATCCATGTGGCCACGGCTCTGCTGCCGCTCATGGAGGCCCTGATGGTTGTCTGCAAGCACTCTCGAGTCACGGAGCGATCTGCAGGCGGAGCTGGCGGCAACAACAACTCTGCCAACTCGCCTACGGACCACACCACCCACAAGTACTCGGCTCGAAGCTACGACTTTGCCAACGAGCCCATTGAGAATCTCTTCTTCTCCTTCACGGACGAGCACCGAAAGATTCTCAATCTCATGGTTCGCAACAACCCCAAGCTCATGTCGGGCTCGTTTTCGATTCTGGTGAAGAATCCCAAGGTCCTGGAGTTTGACAACAAGCGAAACTACTTCAACCGCAAGATCCATTCCACCAACCAGAGCGACGGCGCCACCATCAACCTCAACGTCCGACGAGACCAGGTGTTTTTGGACTCGTACAAGAGCATGTACTTCAAGTCCGCCGCTGAGATTCGGTCCGGCAAGCTCAACATTCACTTCTCTGGTGAGGAGGGTGTGGATGCTGGTGGAGTGACTCGAGAGTGGTACCAGGTGCTGGCCCGACAGATGTTCAACCCGGACTATGCCCTGTTCACCCCCGTGGCTTCGGATACCACCACGTTCCACCCCAACCGAACGTCGTGGGTCAACCCCGAGCACTTGTCCTTCTTCAAGTTCATTGGCCGAATCATTGGCAAGGCCATCTTTGACCAGCGGCTGCTTGACTGCCACTTTTCTCGAGCCGTGTACAAGAAGATGCTCGGCCGAGGCGTGTCTCTCAAGGACATGGAGACTCTGGACATTGAGTACCACAAGTCGCTGGTGTGGATGCTGGAGAACGACATCACCGACATCATCACCGAGACAATGTCGATTGAGACGGAGGACTACGGCGAGAAAAAGACCATCGATTTGATGCCTGATGGTCGAAACATCGCCGTGGACGAGTCCAACAAGGCTGAGTTTGTTCAGCGGGTGGTGGAGTACCGACTCATCACCTCTGTGGAGGAGCAGCTGGAGCACTTTTTGCAGGGATTCCACGACATTATCCCCAAGGAGCTGGTGTCCATTTTCAACGAGCAGGAGTTGGAGCTGTTGATTTGTGGATTGCCCGAGATTGATGTGGACGACTGGCGAAACAACACCGTCTACACCAACTACTCGGCGTCGTCTCCCCAGATCCAGTGGTTCTGGCGATCTATTCGGTCGTTTGACGACGAGGAGCGGGCCAAGCTGCTGCAGTTTGTCACGGGAACCAGTAAGGTGCCTCTGGATGGGTTCAAGGAGCTGGAGGGAATGAATGGCCCCACGAAATTCAACATTCATCGAGCCTACGGCAACAACGAGCGTCTGCCGTCTTCGCACACGTGTTTCAACCAGCTGGATCTACCAGAGTATGACAGCTATGAAACTCTTCGGGGCTCGTTGTTGTTGGCTATCACGGAAGGACGGGAAGGATTTGGTTTTGCTTAGAGACATGGGCTTTTAATGTTAATTGATATTATGTATAGTTGTGTTGTAAACGGGGAGAGAGACGCTTCGACAAGTGTACCAGTACAGTCAGTTGAGAGTATTGGCAATCAAGTTTCAGAGCGGGAAAGTGAGTATATCTACAAATATTTGTATTGACAAGAACCAGGGTTTTGGTACCATTCGAATCAGAAGAAGACAAGGAGTCGAATGGTATAACTTTCACTATTTGTTGCTATAGTGGATTTTGGTCCTAGAGACCTTTAAACACCTAAAGAGATGAGTACTGTACCAATATGCTCAACTGACTGTACTGTACTCGTACTGGTCCATTTATAAATTAATATTAATTCCTATAAGCTAAAATACACGTTGTGGTGGCCGTCAAGGCTCACTTCCAGTTAACCGCTGGTTCCTCGGCTCACTGCTTCAATGATATCGCCGTCCTTGAGCCCCAGGCTCTCCAGCGTGGACCCCTCCAGGTCCTTGATCACCTTGCCCTTAGCGGAGTAGATGTCGCTTCTACGCTGGCCCCATTGGGGTGGCAGGTTGAAAATGAGCTGACTAATATGCGTCGTCTTCTTCACGGCTCCGTACTTGTAGCTCTCCTGTTTTCCGTCGGGCTGGGTCTTGACCATGGAGACCTTGATGAGGTTCTTTCGGTCCTGCGGAATCCGGATGGAGCCGGGGGTGCCGGCCAGACTCGTGTTAGCGGATTTGGGAGTGCCCTTGGACGACGAGGCCTTGGGCGACTTGTAGGCGGCGTCAAAGTAGTTTTTGGGCACGTCTTTGAGCTTGAGACCCGCGGGGGTTAGGTTCCCGGACTTCTTGGTGGGGGTTCCCTTCTTCGGCGAGCCCTTCACCGCGGGGCTTCCCATGGCCTTGACCTTTTCCAGCTGTGACTTCTTGACGGATCCCTTGGACTTGGGCTTTTCCACCTTGCTTGGGGTTTTCCTGGGTGTCACCGTCTTCTTGGGCGCGGGTTTGTCTTCTTCTTCTTCTTCTTCTTCTTCTTCGTCGTCGTCATCGTCGTCGTCGTCGTCGTCGGCAACAGTGATTCTTTCTTCGCTATCGTCGTCGCTATCATCGTCACTATCGTCATTGCTGTCTTCGTCGCTGTCGCTGTCCGACGAGAACTTTGTGGTGCTGAGATCGTGGGATAATTGTTCCTTCTTGACCTTTTTGGCCATCCCGATGATGCCTTTCACCATTTTTTGGTTGTGTCTGTGGAGGTTAGGAGCGTGATGGGGTGAGGGTAGGGTATTACGCGTTGTGGGCGGGTGTAAGAAGTGAAGTGAAGTCAACTAAGTGTAGTTTTCTACAACAGGGAAAACACGTCAAAACAGAGAGGAGAGTGTTAACAAACAAAAGGCAAAAAAGGCAAAAACACGGATCCCACACAGATACGCATAATATCCACACGTACAAAAACGCGACTCGCCAGCGATTTCGCGTGATATTCTGTTAACGTATGTGCTGCGGGGTGGTCCAGTATTTGAAAAAAAATACGAGAGGTTCTATCGGCCCAGTTTCCCACGCTTTCACATTTACTTCCTTGACCCGTTTGTTGTTGTGTTGGTATGGCTCACATTTAGTGGAAAGCTTAATCGACCCCACGCCTCAGGAATGAGGCAAGGTCGTCCCATTTCAGTCCCGAATAGGCAGGAAGGAGAACACTTATACGCGACCCAGGTGCACCTGTCGTTGACAGAGGGGTTATTGGCAAAAATTCTCCTTTGACGGCTGTCAGAAGACTCCAATAGGTCTGTCAAATTGCTTGAGCGCACTATTCATACATTTGTGGCATGGCGGCTTCTTCCTGTTGGCTTTTAGGTCGGGTCCAGAAGAAGGCTTTCTGTTTGGTTGGGTCTGAATTGTGATAGGCTGTCAGTTTCGAGGCACGTTTGTGGGAGGAGTTCTAGGGCAACCAAAACAGGGGTCGAGTAAAGACCAAGTACTGTATATGAGGGTGAAAAAAACTAACCAACCAACTGGCGTGTAAGACTGACTGTCTACTTGCAGCCTGACTGTCTACTTGCAGCCTTGCTACAGTATGTGCTTGACTCACTTCACAATCTGCCATCTAATCTATCGATTGTACGATTATGTCAACACTTCGAGGAATAGTTAAAGATCCTGATGTTTTCGTGGCCGTCAAGAAAACAAGTGCTGTCCTCCCGCCTTCTCAATTGTACTGCAGTTTAGGTGTTTTGAGGCTATGGGGGAGTTTCGGTGGGTGCCGGTATGGCAGGACACATTGAGGAAACGAGATGCGAAATCTTCAACTAATAGTTGACATTTCTCCAGTTTTGAAGGGATGAAGCCAATGCTCAACAATATGTCAAGTATATTGTGAGGAGTTATCCACATGTGTACTTCAACATGTGAATTGCACCTCATTGAGATTTGCGACTAATAAAGCAGACAGAAAAACCTCAGGAAGCTGTTCAAACACACTTAAATTACGAGATATTGCAAACATGTCAGTATCCATCGAAAAATAATCGTCTCAACTCGTCATGTCATCGTTGTCGGGGCTTGTCATTAAAAGCGAACGCAATGTTTTGGGTCCTGGATTTCGAACAGTAGGGCCCTAAATGATAAAAAAATAGATACATTAAGACGCCAAAGCATTTAGTACGTTCAACACATGGAAAACAGTCAAATAAAGCAAAAATTCGGCCACTTAGTCATCAGAATTCCGATAGCAGACCCCACGTTTTCAAGAAATTTTAGATTTGCCTTCGTGGCCAAGTGGTAAGGCGCGGCACTAGTAATGCCGAGATCATCAGTTCAAATCTGGTCGAAGGCATTTATTTTTTTCTTTTCATAAGAAACAAATGGTGTGGCAACACTCCGTTCCAGCGATATTCTTTTTGCAACGCTACACTTTGGGTGTCCATTAGATCGATATTGCTTTAGTTTTGCACTAAAATTAGACAAAGACCTAAAGGTTAGTTCAGTCTCATTTCTAAGAGTACAGCCCGTAGAGCTTTACCACAACCACAGTAGCCAATCCTAAACCTCCATTCTCTATATAAGTTAACACAGAACATTGTCAATGATTCTTGTCTTTGCTCCGTCCTTGTTGGGGACTCTGACAGCTGCGGAAATGAGACAGCCGTTGTCCTTGTTGACGGGCTGGTCAAGAGGGTAGTCTGTGAGAGTCTTTTTGTCGCTGACGCTGACGTACTCCACGTCGATGGAAAAACGCGAGGCCGCAATGGTGTCGAGCACCTTCTTCTGAACGTCCCCGTAGGTGATGTTAGGGGTTTCCCTGAACATGTGCTGAGCTCCGGTAAGAGCCTCGTACAACACCTTGCTTTTATCCTTGGACTCTTCCGTCAGGTACACGTTTCGTGAGCTCATGGCCAGCCCATTGGCCTCTCTAGTAGTAGGCACGATGGTGACGGCTGTGGGAATGTGCAGATCAGCCACCAAACGGGAAACCACCACGCACTGCTGGGCGTCCTTCTGGCCGAAATAAGCCCGATCCGGCTGGATGATGTTGAGTAGCTTGGTGACAACGGTGGCGACTCCTCTGAAAAAGTGGGGCCGGATGGATCCTTCCAGCTGGTGGCTCAGGCCCTTGACTTCGATGAAAGCTCCCACCTGCTCCTTGACGTCCAGAGGGATGCCTGAGGGGTACATTTCGTTGACGGAGGGCGCAAAGACGGCAAATTCGTTTGTGTAATGCACCTTGTCGTCGGTCTGGATGGACTTGCGCAGCTCAGTCAGCTTGGCCACGTCCGAATCCACCGTTCGAGGGTACTGGCCGAAATCTTCATGTGGAGCGAATTGTGAGGGGTTGACGAAGATGGAGACAATGTTGTGGTCGTTTTCCGCAATTGAGGCCTTGACCAGATCCAAATGGCCCTTGTGAAGCGCTCCCATGGTGGGCACAAAGCCAATGGACTGGCCCAGAAGGGTCTTCTCCCGTCTCCATGCTCGCACCTGGTCGATGGTGTTGAAGACTCGCACACACGTGTCGCTTTCCGTGAAGAGTGTTCTGTGGACTGCCACCGCGGGCTGAACCGCTCTGGTCAGCCGAATCGCCGGTCGCAACATGTTTCTCTGGTGGTCGAGTGTGGTTGTAAATTTATTTGAAAGGATCGGCTCAGTCGGGTCGATCTGAGTTTTTCCTCCATCCGAGGAACTTAAAGTCTAGCTTAACATGAGGTTAAACATCGAAGATGAGAATATTCGGCACCAAAACACAATAAAATAGGCGGAAAAAATACAGATGTACAGTGTGTTCATATCATATCTGTTGACACCATCAATGTGTCAGATTTTCATATCAACCAGACACCAACACCCCCCTCTAGACCCACTCCAAGAGTTGCTTTAGACATCTTCTCCAATAGCCGTTCCGCGGCAGACGGCTGTGCCCTATTAATACCACATATACCTATGTTACAATACAACCGCCAGGCGACTTCCTCTACAAGTATGTACTGTACCTCATGTCGTGTGCAATAAATATATTCTAGAATCCATATAAACCTCAGACACTCCTCTTGTCTGGCCGTTATCAGAGTCTCAGAGTGCGCATGATTACGCAAACAGGACACAGACAACCTCGCTGATCACCATACGCATATGCTTATCCTGGCACAGTATCAGCAAGAAGAAGGACATTTCCCATGTCCGAAATGCGATAAACGCCAACACCAGGCCCATAATCCACAGACCGGCTCGTGGCTATAGGCTCAGAGCGGCTTCACAGGCCCGCGATAAACTCGGGTTTGACAAGAGCCCCTGTCCGAAAAATGCCACATGGTCCTCCACGTACTCGATTTCAATGAGATCTCCTTCCTCGGTCATGTCGTCGTCATCGTCATCGTCGTCGTCTTCGTCACTACTACTACTGCTGCTGCTGTCGGCGTCGCTGCTATCGTAGTTTGCGCTTTGCCAGCCGCTTTCCTGGAACGTTTCCGGGATCACGGGCTGTGCGAAATGAAGTCTGGGCTTCGGCTTTCGGCTCTGAAGCTCGTCTGCCAACTGGTCGACGAGATTGGCGTGAGCCAGCAGCTTTCGGAGATCCGGAGAGTCGTCGTTGGACTCTCGGATGAGCTTGAAGCGTGCCTGCTGCGACAAGAAGTAGAGCTCCACTGTTTCTGCTTGGGCCAGGGGTTGGAGGAGGTTCATTGTGACATGGAATGGGTTGGCGTGGTCTCGCCCGGGAGGAATCGCGAATTATATATATAGGCGTTTTAGCGAGAAGCCAGAAGCTCCCTTTTCCCCCATCTCCAAGCTTTGCACCTAATGGCACAGACAACCGTCAGCTGCACAGCTGTTGCACTGCACACAAGTCCGACTGAGGTAACCAGGCCGCTCTGAACGACCGGAAAACACTACAACAATTCGGAAAGAGCCACAACTCGGTTTCTTCAACGATAGACACCCCTACAAGTAATTATTGGGCCCGTCCGAGAGCTCGGAACATCTTTATCCCGGCTACAGCGCCCCGTCACAGGACTCTCTGAACTAGAGCACAGTTTGAGCCTAAAAGTGTACAATATAGGGGTTCCGGGGCTACAAAATGCATCAAAAGTCCGTTGGGACGCGCGGCTGAAGACGGTGAAAAACCATCCTAAGCCAGAAAAGCCGCCAAGGGGCTGCTCGTCCGGGTTTTGAGTGCGAAACTCGCCTCTTCGGATTTACAATCTGTTTTTAGATTTGGCCTTGATATGCGGGAAAATGAAAGAATGTAAGGATGTGATTTGAAAGAGAAGCTGCTGCTCTATCGACGATGAATAAACAATGGAAGAATTTCATATAACGGTCTCGCCGAACAAACGCTTCCACGTTACTATGCTTGTCTTACTTTTACGCAGATTTACTTGTAGTACAGCGTGTACTCAGTGCGCAATGCACCACAATCATACAGTCAACATCATATTCCACCGTAGAAAGACCTAAAATGACAGTTACAAGTCTTCCATGCTATAAGAAAGACCGTATGATGCTCTGTATGTGCAAAACATCAAATTTTTCGCGGTTTTTTTGCGGTATATTCGCGTTCCTGACACTTTTTCTAGCCCAAGCACCCTCGGACCCAACAATCGCCTGGCTAGCTCAATCGGTAGAGCGTGAGACTCTTAATCAAAGTCATCTCAAGGCTGTGGGTTCAAGCCCCACGTCGGGCTATCTTTTTTGCTTGGCCAGACGCCGCTGGTCCTACCAGTATTCTCGATCCTTACTAAGCACAATGGCTCTGTATGCTGCTCAATCGATGCTATCTGAACTTTGAGCTTAATTGAAATGAGTGGTTGAGGTGATTTTGAAACTCAACAAAATTGTCACTGCTGCCCTGGTGCTCAACAGGATAGGAATGGAGTTGGGATATATGTGTAGAGGCCATTTTTCTCATCATTTTGGTGCCATGAATACTACAGTGCCAATTTTCCATGATTTGTTACTGAATTTTTCAACTTTTGTGTTGTTTTGACCTTGATATTCCAGCTAGATAGCAGTTTAAGGAGAGTGCAAAAGAAGGCCAAAGGCCGATTAAACATCTCCCAAGCTTCTACACACGTTTGCAGCTGTTTCAACACGAACCTGTCCTTTCTTTGTAAGTCAACAGAATTGCTTTTTCAGCAGTCTCATTGTCACATGTGTTGACACTAACACAAATTGGGGAAGTCGAGGATGAGACATTATGGGGCCCCTTCATGGTTTTTTTGCTCTCGTGATCCCCTGAGACACTCTCCCCCACTTCTCGGTCACGTGACCAGTTCTGAAATTGCTTGCTTTTTGCCCCTCTATTTTCATTTCATTTGTTTCTTGTGATAATGCACCCTTGAAAAGAAGCGAGACATTGCTGTGGGGGGCGCAAGAAGACGTGTAGCTCGCGTAATAGGGGAGATATCGAGATTTTGAGACTAGAAATGGATTCTTCACGTGACTACCTTTCTAATCGTATGTCACTACCTGCGATTCGGACCCTTCTATGCAACCGTAGACACCAAATCCATCATTGCTATCTCCTTCTCCCTGGATCAGAGTTTAGTGTCTTCAACGGGTGTGACGCCGATAGACAGAAAGAGTGAAAATAGATGAGTCGCTTGATACGGGACCGTGCGAAGACCTTTGACGGCGTTTTTTTGTATTGGAGCGATCAGGTGGCCCACCCGAGTTCACCCGTGACCTCAGAATACCCCTAACCCTCCCCAACAACCCCGGAACACGGCTTATCTGTCTCCACGTGTTTGGGCAAACTTTCTTTGCCCCGTGTTCTGCAGCGTGCTGCAACCTTGGGGTGAATTACCGAAAGCACATGTTTGTGGAGAAGCAGACATTTTTTACAGCGGCAAACAAGTTTTTAATCTGGGCGAAATCCAGCTCCAAGCAACATTACGCCGATGCGACTGGTCCAGAGATTCAACAGCTGCTCTGGAGGGCTTAGTTCGTCGCGAGTGGCCCTCAAAACAGGAGCTATAGCTGGCACGACTACCCCAGGGTCAACTATTTTAGCCAGACGTGTTTTGCTACCGACAAGAAGCTACGAGAACCGCCACACCTTTTCGACAAGATCAATTCTATGCCAGGACAAGGTCACGACTTCCAGCTCGGCAGCCAGAACTGCCAACGAGATGCTCAGCTCCCTACAACCTCCCCCAGTTCGTCCTCACTGGTTCTTTGCAACAGACGTGAGTCTTCGAGAGCCCGACTTTCTGCTCGGAGACGAGATGCTGGAGAACAAGCTGACGGGAAAGAAGGAGGCGGCACCAAGACCCAAGAAGTTCATGCCCTTTTCCGACCAGGACAATGCTCTCTTGGAGAAGCGATACCAGGAAGTGCAGGACAAGATCACCAGTGACGCCATTGTGCCAGTACGAGAAGACTACCTATTCGAAGTGGATATCAACACGATGGAGCTGTCGCCCGTTTACTGGGACGGCCCCATCTTTGAGGTTCGACGTTCTGAGTGGCTGCTAATGGACGGTTCTAACGCCATCCCGTGTTCTCAGCAGCTCAACGATCAGCTAGAGAACGGCTACAATAGCAAAAAGCCCTGGATGGAGATGAAAGAGAAAAGCATCAGTATCAAGAATAGCATGGAGGAGGTGTCTGCTGGCACAAGTACCAATTGGGTGCTCAAGGGCGAACGGTACCAGGGTAAGCTCTGTGTCTACTCTACCGACTGCTACACTGCCTGGATCATGAGCAACGACGTCTATGGTATGCTGACAGCCGCATTTTTGCAGAAGATTGCGTCCGGTAACATTCTGGGTGCGTCCAAGCTGATTCGAGGCTACGATCATGTCAAGAAGAAGGAGAACAAGGACGAGAAGAAGCAAAAGGAGAAGAAGGGCAACAAGATTGGGAAATTCGACGAGAAGCCCGACACAAGAAAGGATCCTCTCACTCCCGAAATCGACCACTTCACCTCTGCACAGTCCAAGCTGAAATCTCGGTACGCATCGAGTGCATCCGAACAGCAACAAATGGAGCACGATTACGCAGATGACAAAAAGAACGCAGGCAGTCACGCATCGCAGGACGACGACAAAGCTCCCCAATACGACCATCTGGTTCTATGTGTTCACGGAATCGGCCAGAAGCTGGGACGCCGAATCAAGTCAGTCAACTTTGTTCATGATGTGAACGTGCTTCGAAAAACCATGAAGAGCGTTTTCAACGAAGGAAAGCAGTTCCAAAAGTACAGGGATGTGAAGATGAACCCGGAGAAGGAAAAAGAGGAGAAGGTGTGGACGCATCCCAAGGTCCAAGTTCTGCCAGTGCTCTGGAGATCGCATGTGACTTTCAACTTGACCAAGGCCGACATTCTACAGCATAAGGGAGACCCCAATCAACAGGTCTGTCTACAGGATATCACTGTTGATGGTCTATCCAGTGTCCGAAACATCACTGGGGATGTCATTCTAGACGTTCTTCTCTACTACCAGCCCTTTTACCGACGTCAGATTAACCAGGCCGTGATCAATGAGTGCAATCGTATCGTTGAGCTGTTCCGAAAGCACAACCCCAAATTCCGTGGCAAGGTGAGTCTTGTTGGTCACTCTTTGGGTTCGGTAATTTCATTTGACGTTCTGTCAAATGATCTGGCCTGTCCCGGAATGGAGAACAAGAGTACAGATGCACTTGATTTCGATGTTGAGAACTACTTCATGATGGGCTCTCCCCTTGGAATGTTTAAAATTCTTGAAGGCAGCAGCATTCGACAGTTTGACGCTGATACCAACAAAGACAGCTTGATTGCCGACGAAACCAAGTTTCAGCCGGCATCAAACTACCTCTCTCCTAACGTCAAGTACCTTTACAACATCTTCCACCCCTCTGATCCCATCAGTTACCGAATTGAGCCTCTGGTCGACAAGCTGGCTGCGTTCCTGCGTCCTGCTAGTGTCCCATTCACCAAGTCTGGATTTTCCACTGAGTCTATCTCCAATCTCGGCCGTCAAGTAGCCGAAGGAGCCCAGCAGATGTGGAACACCATTTACACGAGTGGAGAGAGCATCACCCAGAAGCTGGTAAGTGCAGCGAGTTTCTTGGAGCAGCAGAAAGAGGAGGAGCGCAAGGAGGGAACAGGAGAGGAGAAGGAGCAGCCTAGTCACGAGTCTGCCGAGTTCCCCTCGACGAGCAGTATTTCCAAGCGAAAGCTGACTGCCGAAGAGAAGCGACAAGTGATCACCAAGCTGGGCTCTCTGTCTGCCACCGGTCGAATCGACTATGCTCTTCAGGAGAGTGTGCTCGATCTGGGATTCATTTCCGCCATTGCTTCGCATATCAGTTACCTGGAAGATGAAGACGTGGCTGCGTTTGTGCTACAGAGACTGCTGGAGGAGCAGAAAGATTTGGAAAAGAAGAAAAAGGCCGAGAGCTAGATTCCTCCAAGAGACACTCATTAGAGCTACACGTACAGGCTGTAGACATAGATAATTAGATTATAATCATTCGTAACGTGTTTGGAGTGTAACGGCTGACATGTGTGGAGCATAATGTCCATAGCATTGTTACTCGTGTTAAGGACAATGACCTTCTCAACTTCTGGATAATTCGCTTCAGCATGCAGTATCCCCCACAAACTCAACTCTAAGGTCCTGTACTTACACTGCACCTAACAGTCCACTCATCATCACTATGAAGGAAACAGGGACCAAGGAGGAGATTAACCAGGTGAGTTGTGGTTGTTTTGACGACTCAGAATGTCACGTGATACCCTATTCAGATGCCTCTCCGCATGCGATCATGTCATATGATCACGCGACTACATGCGTCAACGCGTCTCTCTGATTTTCATCACTAACACAGCGTCTGAAGGCCGCTATCTGGATTACTGTGTCGAGGATTGTGTCCGAACAGACGCGTAACGTACCCGTGGACAACTCCTTCGTCGACGCATTGACCGAACTCGTCTTCGAGCAAGCTGTTACTCTAGGGGGAGATCTGGAGTCTTTTGCAAAGCTCGACAATCGAGTAGTGATTACCATGAAGGACATGGACATGGTTTTGCGACGAAATGAAGGTCTGAAGGAGGCCATTCACGAGTTTCAGGAGTAGAAGGTATTTATTGAAGTATTTATTAGAACAATTTCAACAGAAACGCGGGTTTGATTATGGACCAGTGGAGGAATAAAACCAGAAACTGTTAGATTAACTTCTGTATCGTGATAAATGGCAATTTCAAGCCATATCCATCTCATTTGTAATAATTTTGATTTTATGAAATTATTGCAATAATTCGGGTAAGTCACAAGTTGAACACACACAACCTTAATTGTCGACTTAGGGCTGCTCCACCCAAAATCGAACCCGCGACCCCCACTTCGCACTCACCTGGAAGTCTAATTCTTCCACCCATGAAATTTCTCAATAGGTCGAACCATCACCAGATCACACATCACCACGAACACAATGCTGCGACTAACTCGATCGGTGAAAAGCCTGAGTCTGGGCGCTGTGCGGTTCCAGTCGACGCAGGCTCCTCGGGCTCCTCGACAGTCCAAGAACATGTTTGTGCGACAAGCTGAGCAGGCCGAGCGAGACGCACAGGAGGCTCAGAAGTGGAGAGGAGGAAAGAAGCGTCTGGATTTTGCCGTCAACACGAGCGCCCCTGAGGTCACCCGACGAGGTGTCTCGGAAGATCCGCGAGTTGCCCCCGCAACCGCTCTGCAGTACACTGGTCGAGGAGCTCATGAGCAGACCATGGAGGTTGTGAACCGAGTCCGACGTCAGTACGAGCACCTTCCTCGAAACCGAGAGGGTGTTTCTCCTCCTGATCTCGTTTCCCGAGTTACTTACGTCACCATGCTCGGTACTAACGATCCTGTTTCCGGACCTCAGCATACCGAGCTGACCAAGGCTCTGTCCGACCTGTACTACATCGACAACCAGCTCAAGCCGCAGGTGGTGAAGGATCTGCTGCGACGATTTTCGCGAAGCGCGTCTTCCGGTGCCGACGCCGGAGAGGCCGAGGCTCTGGACGAGCAGGGACGAGCCGTGACCCGAGGTCGACGAAAGACCTCTTCTGCACGAGTCATGATCACCAAGGCCCCCGAGGGAACTGTCGGCGAGGTCCGAGTTAACGGTCTCCTGCTGTCTCAGTACTTCAAGGAGCTGCAGCATCGATCCGAGGTGCTGTTCCCCCTGTCGGTCGTTCAGTCCGAGACCAAGTACAACGTGTTTGCGACTGCCGTTGGTGGAGGAAACTCTGGCAAGGCCGGTGCCATTTCTCTGGGCATTGCTCGAGGCATCATTATCCACAACCCCCTGCTCCGAAAGCGACTGTCCAAGGCCGGATGTCTGACTCGAGATGCCCGTGTCAAGGAGCGAAAGAAGCCTGGTCTCCGACGAGCCCGAGCTGCCCCTACCTGGGTCAAGCGATAAGAGACGAGAACTGTATATATTTGTCATGTGGCGACGACACTTGGCTGCCTTGAGCGAGATGACAGGTTGTCAGTGGTGGTCGCTACTTGGCCGTTGTTGGTATACCTGTATATAAGATGAATGAAGATGATTGATAAAGATGTTGGAGAGGGACTGTGTGCACCACTGAATGACAGCGTGAACAGACAAAGGGATTGTACAGTAGCAAACAATTCTGTGGATTATACAGTTCCATGGAGGCCCAGTGATCGTACCGGTACTTCTACGATACTCTGGCAATTTCAAGACCGGACCCGGGCAGTCGTTTCACTCTCTTGCGACCTCAAAACTCATTTTGCTCCAACACACAAATCTGACACCGTGCTGCTACCAGAACAAGTAGATGATCCAATGAGCATACGAGCGGGATATATTTATTGCGCACCGGTCTAACGGTTAATATTGGAAAGTCGATATTGAAGAATTGTGGAAAGTTTGGGGGTCCTGCAAAGTCGGGCCGAATCTTGCAGAGCCCTTTATTACGGCCACTCTGTGTGACCTCTGCAAAGTTGTGCACCACTTCTCGCGAGCACCAGGAAGTTAATACCACAGCACAACAAGTTGCAAGTACGAGTACAAGTACCCAATTCGTTGCATTGATACCTTTTTGATACCACTACGTCTCGCCATGAAATTCGAACCCCAATCAACACTGCGTCGATTGAACAAACCCGAGCTGGTGGAGCTCGTCACGGTGAAAAATGATCAGCTCCGTCGCATGCTTGTTCGTGAGATGGAGCTTGAGCACCAGCTTACAGAGGCTCGCACTCGCGTTAACGACGTTGCTGACAAAGCTGCTGACAATCATGAAAACGAGCTTGAACGCTTGCGGAACGAGCTTGAGCTCTCGAAAAGAGAAGTCAGCAGAAAGAGCGTCGAAAAAGGCAGCCTACAGAGGAAGATAAACCAACTGCAGAAACTGGTGGACGAGCAAAAGGAGGGAATTTGTGCTCTCGAGACAAAACAGGGCACTAGGGGGTTACTCACAGAGTATAAACTTGCTAAGAAAGAGATCAAAAGCCTGAAAAGGAAGAGAAGACATCTGGAAAAGACAGTATTCAGTCAGAAGGGAGAGATTGATCATCTCAACAAGGAATATCGCCGTCTTCAGAAACAACCGGGAAGTGATCAAGCACGGAGACCACCCTCCAGACCAGAAAAAGACCTTCTAAGGGATCCGAGTTTTGCTCGTGAACAACTCCAAAGCTGGATTTCAACCGTCAGACAGTACCTTCGCGCGGATGGCTGGAACGATAAGGATACAGTGAGACGGTTTGGAAGACTGTTGACAGCAGAGGAGAAGACCAAGGGCAAGGCGGCCTTTCGTCTACTCAATGCTTCTAGCTGTCATCACTTTCAAGAATACTTGGATATGGTGTCTTTAATTGACGACATCGAACCTATTGACCTGTCTCTCGAGCAAATTTTCAAGCCTGCTTGGGATATGCTTCCTGAACACGCGTGGAAAGTTGTTCTCACGAAAATGGTTCGATCCGAACCTCGCCAGAGGTACGACCGTATTCGCAAGAGCATAGGTAAGCGATGGGGAAAATGGAGGACGCCTGGAGAATACGAAACAGACATGAACGGAAGTGCTTCGGAGATATCTGAAGAGTACTCAAGCGATTGCGCCTCCCATGTGTCTATAGAAGACGACAGTGAGTCGCACAGATGAATTCGAGCAGGCGTCGAATATCTAACAGGAGCTGTGACGTCATCCGAATCAAGCCTCCACAGCATATAACTAAGTAGCAACGTGTAAATCAGATAGATCAACTTTTCAGCCTAGCGTAGATTGTGTATAGGTATCAAACATACACAGACCTTCCGACCGATTACTAATAAACGTCATGCACTCCACCACATTTTGACTTTCCAGTCTTATCACAACTCTATCTTTCACCTGCAACTAACACAGACACGCAAATGTTTTTTGTTCGGCACGCCAGCACCTTGAAGTCCAACAAATCACTGGAGCATGTGAGTATGATACACGGGGATTGCGATGAGGCTACTAGGGCAACAGAGATCAAGCGAATCGCCAGGTTGAAAGCCACGCCAGATTCTCGACCCATCAAAACTCAGGCGTCCCCGGAGGAATGATCTGGTGAGACCGGGCTGTCTTGCAAAGCACCATTGTGGTTGGCTCCTGATGACGGCACTGTCATGATCAAATTGACTGTGACTTTTAATCTGTCCAGTTTCCTCGATGACGTAACATTCACCAATGTGTGTCGCAGGAGGGAGCAAGTATATTCTTGTCTGAGCTGGACAAATTCAACTTGCTGCTTCTGACTGCCCGCCCGCCGCTCGATCCAACACAGCGAGTTTACGTTCGATCCGAGATTTCTGTCACTGTCGTTGCAGATGGTTCACCCTTACTTGGCCGAGACTTTGCATGAGTCTCACAACTGTGGTTCTCGGCATGTGCTACTGGCTAGTGCAGCTTGTGTGGATTAAAAGCGGTCTTGAACCCGCACTCAGAAGACACCATGACCATTCAGTTATGCTAACCCAGTTTGTCCAATCAGCAGCTGCTCGTCAGCTTTGGCGTGATATTTGCAAGGCAGCATACACAACCCCGCCCACTACACGGAATGAACTCATTGCATACGCCAGAACCGAGTTTGAGCGGCGCAAAAACGAGTCGGACATCCTGAAGATTCGATACTACATCTCAACTGGCACAAAGGAGTTCCAGTCCATTGCTAAGAACATGGGCATTTCAATCTAGGAGGCTGACAAGGAAACAGCCGACACCCAGACCGCGATGGTCCAATCCCCGGATACACATAGAGCTGTCCATTACTAGGAGGGCATCGATAATGACATTTATGAAAAGGAACGTGAACGATGGAGCTGAATGACTTTGGCTACAAGTAAAGTATAGAACACAAGGATATATTCAATCTGACTAGAAGCTAAAAAGAAACTGAAGGAGTGATAAATAGATCGAAGATGCGTAAAGGGGGTGAATGTCAGATCACGTGGTCAATATTTGTGATGAGATTACTCCTTGGTAGCACCGATGGTGAACTTGATGGGGTCCTTGCAGGCGTATTCTCCGTTGAACACGTAGACGACGGGTCCACCATGAAGAGGGTCGGTCTTGGAGGTGCAGGAGTAGAACTGGCTGGTTCCGTAAGAGGAGAACTCCTTGACAGAGCCGTCTCCCTTGAAAGCGAAGCCTCCGCTGTTGCCCTCAAGAGGAGGGGCAGGGCCGTCCTTGACGTCAAGCTTGCCAGTCTTCACATCAGCGAAAAGCTGCTTAGGTCCCTGGCCCTCAGAGAGAACGTTGACCATGGCATTTCCGACGTCCTCAACCTTGAAGTAGGAGTAACCCTGCTCGAGGCCGTACACCACATCGTTTCCTCGGATCTGCAGAGCCTTCATACCAGAAGCGCCCTGACCAGGCAAGAAAGCATTGAGAGCATAGGTGGGATGAGGAGACTCCTTGTGCTCCTGGGGCTGTTCGCAAGCGACGGGAGCAGCAAGAGCAGCGGAAGCGGCAGTGAGAAGGGTGAAAGTCTTGAAGAGCATTGGTGATGTAGTTGTTGTGGTTGTGGTTGTGGCTGTTGTTGTTTGATACAGAACTACGAGAGGAGTGCACCCCTATATATACACGTAGACAGGATCTCGAAATAGAACAGCTGAAAATAGATTGCTCCAATACCTGCTCATGACGGTGATGCCGTTGGGTTTTGAGTTTTCGGTTATTATTAACTAGCATGAAATATGCAGAGGGGATGACTTGGTGGTCTAGAAGGGGAGTATTTTCATCATGAAAACCAGGGGAAAAAGGATACAAATGAAAGCAGAAGCCTGTGTTTACCGAGGAACGTCTCTGTTGATCTTTTTTGTGCCACATAAAACCGCGTATTTGATTCCCCAGTCAGGTAATTAGGTTTGGATATAAATAGATCAGCAGGGTTGCATCATGTCAATAGAAGAAATGATGTCATAATATGGGGTATGAGACATTAACCCAGAGGTGGAGGAGTCAGGTGAGTTGCACTGATTCTTTTTTAGCAGCATCAAGGTGTTGCCGTTGTCGACTGGAGCAACCTATTCTATGGACTTCTGCTTCAATAGGCCTGATGGTGGGCCCAAGATTACTACACACTATACACAAATTTACACCCATCTTTCATTATACCGCACCGTATACATTGCATTACACACTCGCCTAAAAATGCATCAATACGTTGAGTATAGGCTCAAGTGACCACATTCTATCTTTGAATCTCCTCTTCTATCATTCGCAAGGATCGAATCGAGACTCCAGCGTCCTTGTCTAAAAGTTTGACTGCCTACGACGTTCTGAGTGCGAACCTCTTGGTGATTTTAGTCAAGACACCTTTGAGCTACAGTAATGGCAGCTCTCTACCCGCTTAGACTCCGGTTTTTATAACGCGCTGGACTCTGTCACTCATTAGCTTGGTGGCACTCTTCAGCACGGATCCCAAACTCTGCTTTTCTTATTGGCCCTCGCATCTCAGCTGTGACGCTCATTGGCATAACACTTGTAGCCCTCACTGGGCTCTCAGTTCTCTGGCTGACTATATAACCGGCACAAGCTGCATCCGGATCACCACTTTCATATGACGTCGCGGATCATTGTGGACTGGAAAAATAACTGACGATGGGTTGTACTTTTGGGTGCGCTTCGCCAGTGTTCGTGTCCTTTTTTTTTTTTCCTACTTGCCTTTTTGCTGAGTTGCAGGTACCATGGGATCAAGGTCACCTTGTGAGTGAACGCGAGTTCCCCTGGTGTACAGTTCCAAACGAGTATTTCAGATCCAGACAATATCAAGGTTTACAAAGTCACGTGTTTGTATATTCCTGGAAGCTATCTGTGTGCATTATCAATAGCTTATTTATATTAGAGTTAACGTGTCTGTGTTTGTTGCGCCCCGAAACATCATGAAGCTAAGGTAGAATGCCTACAAGTTCGAACACAACAGCCTATGCTGGGGGTAAGTCAAGTACAACAGCTGCACTTACTGAGGTGCATGCAAGTCACCCACTAGAGGCATCGCTCAAGACGTCTCTCGTGCAGAGATGCATCGCCAAGTCCTCTCTCGCCCAGAGGTATCACCCAAGCCCGGCTGTGTTTCCGTTTCGAATGAATACGTCCCATTCGCTGACTTCAACACCATCACGTCTTATACTTCGCTCAACATCTCAAAACCACCTCATGCCGATACTTCCAGAACTTGCCGACCACAAACGCACTGGGATCTCTGTTAGTTTTCGACCCGCCTCGACACAGTTGGCCGTGCACACCAATGAACGTGGGACCAATGTCCTGATATCACGCCGCAATGGATGTCCCTCCTTCCATGGTACTGCCAGAGATTTACTGAATTCAAGCTACACCTGGGATGCCCCTCAATGCGTCTCAAGAGTACTTGGAACTGTTGTTGCAACTGAAACAGGTGTACGACAGCCCAAGACGACCGCCTTCGATTATGCAACGGGCATCTTCACTCCCGTATTCGCTTATGCGATGAGCGGCCCGGACGGCCCGGACGGCCCGCGACGGGTATCGTATTCGCTTATGCGATGAGCGGACCGGACGGCCCGGACGGCCCGCGACGGGTATCGTATTCGCTTATGCGATGGCCCGTGACGGGTATCTTCACTCCCGTCCTTCCTTAATATCCATAGCTTAATCCTTTTCCATAGCTTAATCCTCTTCTATAGCTTAATCCTCCACCCTCGCTTACCTATCTACCCATCCCCATGGATTAACGAGCCATTAATTTATCCGATTGTGATCACCTCTACGCACCACCGACGTTCCCGTTGTCGGATACAACACAACTCCATATAAGGGACTTGATTCAGTGAAGGCAAGAACTCAACGGTGAGATTAAAAGCTCAATCAGAGACAGTTGGTTGCCCATTATCACCAGCGTGCATATAGAGGTGCTTTCGGTGCACTCAGGGTAGGCCAGAGTCAGCAAGATTTGGCCAGAGCATATCACTGTACCTGGTAGAGTAAACTACTGTAGCTACAAGTAGCTAGCATTCAATCCTCTAGCCAATTCTGGAATTCCCAATTTGGCACTTCTTGGAACTGGGCTGCCGACTATCCAGAATCTTTGGAAAACCCGCACGAATTTCGCCGATATCCCGTTTTTGACAAAAGATGACATGAAAGTACCCCAGAATTGGATGGAGAGGAATTCAAATGAAGGTCCAGACTCTGAATGTTCCCATACCAGCTGCCTAATCTTCTGATGAAATTCATTGAGTCTATTTGGCGAGTTGTTAGTCTGATGGTTATGTCGATAGCAGCTCCTTGTCAGAATACCCGAAACAAAAGCCATATCACATCAAGTGTGATCACTCATAATGCTGAGACGCAGACCATGTATGAACATATTGAATGCTTATTCTGAGGTATGTCTCTGATTAAGTGCGTTGTAGACATAAAGGGTGGTCAGAACAGTCTCTAGTTTCATTTCATCGACTATTCCGCCTCTGGTGGCCACATCTACTCTACCCAGTCTTCACTTAAAGATGTCAATCTGTGTATTTGGGATTTGGACCTACAAGTACCGGTACCGCACACACCTGAGTCTCCAGAGAGACACTCCTAACCTATAGGCAGAGATACCCACCCAGAGATAGTGAGATCTGCTGAGAACGAGAAGAGCAAAAAGAGAGACAGAGGGCGACAGGACTCGAACCCGCAGCCTTTGGAGGACGTCGTTTGTACGAAACAAACCGAAATCCAATGCGCTACCATTACGCCACGTCCTCTGATGATTTTCGAGGCTCAGAAAGGTGGTTTTGACGCGCAATGAAAACAGATTTAGCCGCGAAATTGAGAGATATAGATGATAATGGCACGTTTGATGCGATTTAGTACGCGTTTCAATCGATTATATAACCAGGGAGGCTAGGATCGCATACTGTATTCTCATCAATCAGTCTAACTAAATTCAACAAAACTTAGTGGACAGCACCTGCAACACCTGTTGTGTTACGCAACCTTAATTTATATTTTTTGTCATTTGAACTTGTCTCTAAAGGGCACTAATTCTGACTTCAAAGCACACTTGTAACTCTCTGACAGGTGACAGGTGACCTTAGTGGAATTGACATGCAGCCTAAAGAGGTTTGGTGGGCACCCTTTTATAGAATTTTCTTGTTCCAAACAATTACGAGTACGTACTGCACGTGACATTATAGATCCAAGTATGGAAGGGTATGGCGGAGACAGGCAATGTGTTACATAACAATGGACGTATTATCGTCTTAAGGTGATGAGAAAAAGTTGGGAATTCCAGCAATACCCACTCGTCAGTTGTTTAATTTGTTTACTACAAGTACAAATTCTGGAAGCCCTTGCGATAATTACAAACTTTAAGAATGAGGTAAGCTGCATGATAATGAAAACGTGGGCGTTTCTGATCGCTTCAATCGTGCCTCTATCATCTTGTTTTGCAAGAAGAAAGAAAAAAACGCGTTCAGTGGCCGTGCTACTGAAATCCAGACTTGTGTGTCTAAGATCTCAAAGACCTGGAGGCTGCACACTTAGGCAGCCGCCAAACCTTAACATCAAAATCGGCGACGTGTGTCTTCAACCTTCTGTTTCATCGTCGAAGTACAACACACAGCGACCGCGCCAGCACCACTCGAAAAAAGAAAAGCGACCTATCGACCGACGCGACGAGTGTTACACAAGAGGGAAACACCCCGCCCCAGAAATCACAATAACCAAAACATCACAATCTCGCAAACATCCAAGATGTTATCGATATCCAAAGATGGAACCTACACAACATATGGAAAAACACATCCGATAACCCGGTACCCCATGTACTGCCACCTGGTACGCAAACAAAACCTCGCTCGGATTGTGGAGGGGCCTCCCAGCTATCGCGACATTCCAGACAGGCTGAACGAAGCACAACGACAAGCATGGAACAACAAGGAATCTGCCCGACAATTGTGTGTCCAACAGGAGCAGATTCTCAAGGGATTCACAGTCAATTATGGACCCATGATTTGCGAGACTCTCATGCGCAATGGCCGTCACAAACAACTCCAGACAGCAATTCTGGACTACTCCTTGGAAGACTGGTTGGATGCCATATACAAGACATTGTCGACGGTCATTCCCTGGTGGTTCTACTACAAACTCCACATGTTCAACAGTTCTTCAGGAGCCCAAATGCACAACGTGCGCTTGATGTGGCTTCTCACCTGCATTGGACCTCGAGACAGCTTCCAGGAACAGTCCCATATCGATCTGATCAGCAGAACTGATCTGGTGGAGGTAGCGTCAGAAATCGACTCTTCTCCACCCATCCAACCCTCAGATCGAGCTACCGGGAGATTCGTCAACTCTCTTACTCGCCTCTTGGACCAAAGAGTACCTAATGGATACCTGCATACCTTGTTTACGCCCAACGCGGTCAAGATTATTTTGGAGAATTTCGGATTCACATCATGTCTAGATTTAAAGCGGTTCTTTGAAGCCTTCAGAGACCGTGAAAATGACTTGATCAAGTGGATTAGACAGGACCAAGAGGTGTTGTGTCCTCGAGACCGAACGACGGTGATTCCAAGGAACATGATGCCTCATGATGTAGCCACTACCTTCAATGGACTTACAGCGACCTTCGCGCGTCGTAATGCATTCGTGCATGACCGAGACTTGTCACTTCCCCATTGTTTTGAAAAGTACAACACTTTGAATGACTACTACACGGGTGACCAACTGGAAGCGCTTCAGGAATACGTTAGCGTGACTTCTGATTACGTTCTACACCACCTTCGAGAAGAAGAAGTGGAAGAGGCAGTTGAAATGATGCTGAAAGATCTCCAATGTCATCCGCATTTGACATTTGCACTCAAAGCCATGAAAAGCGCTCGAGTGTTCACATTGTCTCATATGACACGTGTAGTCATGGCTCATTTGAGGTACGTGGAAGTCCGTCTGGAGTTTCTGAGAAGCCGCACCACCGACGGAGAGATCGTCAATTTCCCTGACCTGGCCTGTGCATTTGTTTTGCCCAACCCAGAGGATGCAATTGAGATTGATTCAGAAAACGAGCAGGACAGAATTCCTCCTCCTCCCCCTCCCCCCATCCATATCCGACATGACGCCATCGGATATGAGCCTAATTCATCGAAATCACATGAGATTGCCAAAAGAAACGCACACCGCTGGGTCGTGGCGTCAACCATCGCAATTAGAGACTACCTGAAAACCTTTGAGATGATCCGGGATACCAAGCTGTGTCGAAATTGCATGTTTAGTCGCAGACACCACTTCCAAGTGTCTCGCATCGCCCACGACACAGCAAAATGCAACTATCCCAACATCTGGGCTGCTATGAAAGACACAGGGTTAAACTCGGTGGACTTTGATCTGGAACCGTCGGAAGACTTCAACAAAAAGATCTCTTTGAATCAAATGGACCAAATCCGAAAGCAATGGATCCAAAAATCGGAGAGACAACGCCGTGCTTTCGAAGAGATGGCCGCCCAAATGCCAATAGATAGCTGCAACAACTGCCTCTTCCAGCACAGAAGTCCGCGAGGAGGCTTCGCTATCATGCACAGAACTGAGGCGTGCAGGAATATGAATATTTATATGCGGCTGTTCGACGATGACATGATGCCCAAAGAAGGCAGGAGAGAAAACTAGGAGGACAGCAGCCGCCCATGAATCGAAAGACTATCGTCTGCCGCAGACGGTACAAGACCGGCTAGGTAGCAGGATGAACGTTTACCGAACAAAGCCAATGAAAAAGGGGGTGACTCAGTAATAATAATGAATGCGGAAGATGAAGTGGTAGGTCGTGAAGAACTCTGAAGTAACAGCATAGGTGCAGGTTTACCCAGACAACCGTGCTTACTGTACCTGGATGTGGACGCATCACCTGGTGAATCAAGGGGTTCGAAAGATTGATCATAACAGTTGGAGATATTAGAACAGTTGGCATAAGTACCTCACAAACATTGGATGTAGCTATACGGCGCCCTTCTGACCAGCGTGGAAGTTTTACCCCAGCACATATATTTTTCTTCTCTCTATTCCAGGAATGTGAAGACTCCCCATAGCCGCATAGATCATGATTTTGCCCAAGAGCGACATCTATTTCCCATTTAACCTCCTGTCACCAAGTTGTATGAGAATCTACATCTCACGTTGTGTTGCATTGCATTGAATAGAGTTGCAGCTATGATGCTTGTGCTAATTAAACGGACACAAAGAGGCCAGTTATGATACGTAGCTTCTTAGGTAAGGATATCTGAGTCTCTACACAACACTAGACAATGCAACACAACACCGAGTGCCACGAACGACAGTGCTTCGCGTACAAAATCATCAGTTGCAGTCGGACATCATGGTGAGTCGACAATGACATGACTGTGTCTCTCTGTGACACAAACAGGCTGCAAAGAATCTAAACATTTATTGAGATATTGAGAATTACTAGCTGTGATTACAAAAGTGCCAGAGCCAAAGGCAGAGCCAGGACGACGCCGACAGCCCGTCGAGAGGCACTGTTGGCCTGTGCGGGAGTGTTAGCGGATGGATCTTGGGGGGAGAGGGGAGGGAGGGGAGTCTCCGCGTCGGAGAAGCCAGAGCCAGAGCCAGAGCCAGAGCCAGCAGAGCCAGCAGAGCCAGCAGAGCCAGCAGAGCCAGCAGAGCCAGCAGAGCCAGCAGAGCCAGCAGAGCCAGCAGAGCCAGCAGAGCCAGCAGAGCCAGCAGAGCCAGCAGAGCCAGCAGAGCCAGCAGAGCCAGCAGAGCCAGCAGAGCCAGCAGAGCCAGCAGAGCCAGCAGAGCCAGCAGAGCCAGCAGAGCCAGCAGAGCCAGCAGAGCCAGCAGAGCCAGCAGAGCCAGCAGAGCCAGCAGAGCCAGCAGAGCCAGCAGAGCCAGCAGAGCCAGCAGAGCCAGCAGAGCCAGCAGAGCCAGCAGAGCCAGCAGAGCCAGCAGAGCCAGCAGAGCCAGCAGAGCCAGCAGAGCCAGCAGAGCCAGCAGAGCCAGCAGAGCCAGCAGAGCCAGCAGAGCCAGCAGAGCCAGCAGAGCCAGCAGAGCCAGCAGAGCCAGCAGAGCCAGCAGAGCCAGCAGAGCCAGCAGAGCCAGCAGAGCCAGCAGAGCCAGCAGAGCCAGCAGAGCCAGCAGAGCCAGCAGAGCCAGCAGAGCCAGCAGAGCCAGCAGAGCCAGCAGAGCCAGCAGAGCCAGCAGAGCCAGCAGAGCCAGCAGAGCCAGCAGAGCCAGCAGAGCCAGCAGAGCCAGCAGAGCCAGCAGAGCCAGCAGAGCCAGCAGAGCCAGCAGAGCCAGCAGAGCCAGCAGAGCCGGCAGAGCCGGCAGAGCCGCCCTGAGGACCGTCGGCGACATCATCGCCAGGCACATTTGAAAAGCCGGATGATTCGCCTCGATTGGATTCAGCACCACTGCCAGCACCCAACTGAGGCCGAGAGCTGTCGCCTCCTGCGACGTTGGAGCCGGGAACGTTGCTGCCAGTGTTGAAAGGCACCACGGTGAGAAACACAGTCACAACCCTATCGGCGGTGACAGTGGCATCTGTGCTGGTTTTAGCACCACTGATACCCGCAGTAACATACACAGTTACCGTGGAGGTTGGAGCAGGGGCGACAGTGACAGTGACGGTGGTTTCGGCAACAGTCACTTGCTCAATGAAGTCACCGTTTGTGAGTGTGAGTATTTCTGTGCCTGGAGTGGGACCAGTTACAGTCGAGGTGGAGACGGGAAGCTTGGTGACCTGCTCGTAAAGATCGTTGTCAGAGTTGGTGAGAGTCTGGGTACCTGCGGTGGGTCCAGGAACCACAGCTGTGGACACGATACTCTTGGTGGCAGTGGAAGTGACCGAAGAAGACGGAGAAGGGACACTGGTGACTTGCTCAAAGTATTCACCATTGGCGTTTGTGATGGTCACTGTGCCTGCGACAGGGCCAATGACCGAGTTGGTCGAGACTGGGGTTCGAGTCACCTGTTCAAACGTGGAGCCGTTGCTGTCCGTGAGTGTCGCTGTACCCTCTGTTCGTCCAGGAACGATGCTGGAGGGTGTCACAGCGGAGGAAACGGACTGAGACGAAGAAGGCTCAGGGAGACTAGTGACTTGCTCATAGAACTCTCCGTCTGCGTTTGTGAGAATCTCAGTTCCTGCAACTGGTCCGGGAACAACGTTGGTAGAGACAGGAACACTGGTGACCTGCTCATAGAACTCGCTGTCAGTATTGGTGAGAATCTCAGTGCCAGCGGTTGAGCCAGGAACAACATGGGTGGAAACAGGGACACGAGTGACCTCCGCATAAAGCCTTCCCTCGCTGTTGGTGAGAGTTGCAGTTCCTGCAACTGGGCCGGGAACAATGTGGGTAGAGATAGGGGCACTGGTGACGTTGCTAAAGAAAAACACACTGGTGACCTGCTCATAGAAGTCTCCATTGGTGTTGGTCAAAACTTCAGTTCCCGCAACTGGGCCGGGAACAACGTTGGTTGAAACAGGGACACTGGTGACTTGCTCATAAAATTCTCCGTCAGTGTTGGTCAAAACTTCAGTTCCTGCAATTGGACCGGGAACAACGTTGGTTGAAACAGGAACACTGGTGACCTCCTCATCTGCAAGTGGACCGGTGGTCGACACAGGGAGACTAGTGACTTGCTCATAGAACTCTCCATCGGTGTTGGTGAGTATCTCGGTTCCTGCAACTGGGCCAGGAACCACGTTGGTGGAGACAGGAAGACTGGTGACCTGCTCATAGAACTCTCCATTGGTATCTGTGAGAGTTTCTGTACCTGCAACTGGGCCAGGAACCACGTTGGTCGATACAGGAAGACTGGTCACCTGCTCATAGAACTCTCCATTGGTGTCTGTGAGAGTTTCTGTTCCAGCAACTGGACCAGGAACCACGTTGGTAGAGACAGGAAGACTGGTCACCTGCTCATAGAACTCTCCATTGGTGTCTGTGAGAGTTTCTGTACCTGCAACTGGGCCAGGAACCACGTTGGTCGATACAGGGAGACTGGTTACCTGCTCATAAAACTCTCCATTGGTGTCTGTGAGAGTCTCGGTTCCTGCAACTGGACCGGGGACCACGTTGGTCGATACAGGGAGACTGGTTACCTGCTCATAAAACTCTCCATTGGTGTCTGTGAGAGTCTCGGTTCCTGCAACTGGACCGGGGACCACGTTGGTCGATACAGGGAGACTGGTTACCTGCTCATAAAACTCTCCATTGGTGTCTGTGAGAGTCTCGGTTCCTGCAACTGGACCGGGGACCACGTTGGTCGATACAGGGAGACTGGTTACCTGCTCATAAAACTCTCCATTGGTGTCTGTGAGAGTCTCGGTTCCTGCAACTGGACCGGGGACCACGTTGGTCGATACAGGGAGACTGGTTACCTGCTCATAAAACTCTCCATTGGTGTCTGTGAGAGTCTCGGTTCCTGCAACTGGACCGGGGACCACGTTGGTCGATACAGGGAGACTGGTTACCTGCTCATAAAACTCTCCATTGGTGTCTGTGAGAGTCTCGGTTCCTGCAACTGGACCGGGGACCACGTTGGTCGATACAGGGAGACTGGTTACCTGCTCATAAAACTCTCCATTGGTGTCTGTGAGAGTCTCGGTTCCTGCAACTGGACCGGGGACCACGTTGGTCGATACAGGGAGACTGGTTACCTGCTCATAAAACTCTCCATTGGTGTCTGTGAGAGTTTCTGTTCCTGCAACTGGACCGGGGACCACGTTGGTCGATACAGGGAGACTGGTTACCTGCTCATAAAACTCTCCATTGGTGTCTGTGAGAGTTTCTGTTCCTGCAACTGGACCGGGGACCACGTTGGTAGAGACAGGGAGACTGGTTACCTGCTCATAAAACTCTCCATTGGTGTCTGTGAGAGTTTCTGTTCCTGCAACGGGACCAGGAACAACGTTGGTAGAGACAGGAAGACTGGTGACCTGCTCATAAAACTCTCCATTGGTGTCTGTGAGAGTTTCTGTTCCTGCAACTGGACCGGGGACAACGTTGGTCGACACAGGCAGACTGGTTACCTGCTCATAGAACTCTCCATTGGTGTCTGTGAGAGTTTCTGTTCCTGCAACTGGACCGGGGACCACGTTGGTAGAGACAGGGAGACTGGTCACCTGCTCATAAAACTCTCCATTGATGTCTGTGAGAGTCTCGGTTCCTGCAACTGGACCGGGGACCACGTTGGTAGAGACAGGGAGACTGGTTACCTGCTCATAAAACTCTCCATTGGTGTCTGTGAGAGTTTCTGTTCCTGCAACTGGACCGGGGACAACGTTGGTAGAGACAGGAACGCTGGTGATTTCGATACGGTAGCTTTCGCCGTCCAGGATAGTTGTTGTTCCAGCAATGGGTCCTGCAACGACGGAGATGCATTCTCCTGGAGGTGGCCAATTGACAATAACGGTCACGCCCTCGCTAGTTTCTTTCCAACGGGCGGCTTGCTGAGCAGCGTACATGTTGTAGGAGATTACAATAGCATTATTGTAATCCTCGACCGTGTGCGGCTCTGGGGTTTGGTCGAGGACCCACTGGAACCCAAGAGCATCACGCTCATCTGCAAAGTTTCCAAGGACATTATACCATAATGATGGTGCACATTCAATGGGGAAAACGTAGTAGGCAAAGTCCTGCTGCAGCTGGAGATCGGCCAGAAGCTCTGCGTTGGTCTTAGCAAAGGCGGCGTCGATCGTAGCTTGGTCGTCAACACCAGGAGTGAAGCTGTACCCTCGCGTAGCAGCAAGATCCGAGGCGACTTGGGTCAACAAGTCCATCTGGTACTGGGCATCAACGATGAGTTGACGAGTTTGCAGGGTTGTAAGCACCGATTGGTCTGTGGTGAGATCCGCGAGTGCCGTAGCGGCGCAGAGCGCCATGGCGAAACCAGACAATTTCATAGTGAATCGATTGATGAGAGTTGATGGTGATTTGTGCGATTATTGCTGGCATTTATATTCTTTCCAGCTACAAGTGAGCATGCTGGTAATGGGGGTTCGAATATTGGTTTCTGTTGAACAATATGCTAGCCCAGAATCTCCAGAGTTGCAGGGAGGAACCCCTTGAGCTACTAGAGGAGATTTCGATTGTGTTTCCAACATCATGTCCAGAGTCATGGTGCTGCTACTATAGTTATCAGAATGCTATCTTTGAGTTCCAGACTGTGGTTGTGAAGATGTGCACTCATTAGCATCTGGAGAGAAGAGCATGCCCGCTACCTGGGACTGTACCTGGCTGAATACATATCTTGAAGATGCAGATAGACGTACAGTACTCAAGACAATGATACATCACTGTAGTTCTGCTTTACAAAAATGGACATTTGTCTTTCCCGTTTTGGTTAACCAAGTGTGGCTCATTGTTCTGAATAATACAAAGGTGCTTAGGCTGGTTTGGAAGCGTGGAAAGCTGTTTTAGTGACATTGACCGTCTACTTCTATTACCGGTATAGCTGCTTGTTTGTTTCGACATATGATATTTCAGTATGGGTACATAGAAGCACACTCGATTTGTTTGTAACAACGTAGCAATTAATCACATAGGGATCACCTGCACGAAAGAGTGTTAAGGTACTGCCAGTCAGGCATGTAGTAGACATGAATCCATGAGAGTCTCATGCTCATCCGCTTAAGAAAATAAAAAAGTGGGCGCATGGGCAATGTTACAGTGCTGTACATACAGTAGTCTCAATGAGGTATTGGCTGTGCAAGGGGAGTAGTAACAAGTCTCCACCTCCCTTACGCTCCACTATCTAGATTCGGCAATTTCGTCTCAAATAGGCTGGAAGCTGAAACACCAAAGCGTCTGGATACGCTTCCAGAGTCCGTCCCGTGTCTTGGGCTTCTTATCAGTCCAACTCAGTTTGAAGACGATTCAAGTATTTATTACATAAGATGTGAGTTCAGATTAAACATAGAAAACATTTTATGTGACTGAGAATATCTGAGGGGATTTATACATGTTATCGAAAATACACACGACTCCATTTATCAACGACGAATCCGACAGTCGAAGCATCACCACTTAGCTCAACCTTAAATGTTTCAGTGGTGTGATACAGAATTGTTACAGTGACGAATAGAACTCCTAATAACATTTACGCACTGTTTCCACTAAGCTGGATAGGTACTCGGAATCGCATTGATACCTAACGCCACCTCTACCGACCAAAATCAGTCGTCCATTTTGGGCAATATAAGTTCCACGGTCCGATTCAGTCGCCGCATGTACTCCAAGCCTACTATGGTTTAGCCTCATGTGTACCTGGCACAGTAGAGTTCTACAACATGGAAAACCCCCAGGTTGACAGTACAGTAGCTACTGTACGCTATCACGGCCCGCAACTTTCGGGAAGCTTATTTTGTTTCGGAAGAATAACCTTAAATAGACGACGAAAGTGTTTGTTCTACAAGTGGCACCTGATAGGAATACAGACAAGAGGAGTAGATAGATCACATTATACGGTGATATTGACTCTATTACGTTATGCTCATGAGATGACGGCTTTCACCGCGAGGCTTCAGGGGCTTTCCAATTTCGGAGTTTTTGCGAAGCGTTTTCCATTCAAATACATCTACTGGGCCCCAAATATGCTGTATCAAATGCAATTCATCGTTACAGTAACTCTCAAATAGCTTCTACACCTCTCGAATGGTGACTGCTTGAGTATAGTACACGCTGTAGTGGCCAATGGCCAAGAAGAACAAACGAATATTCATAGTATTAAGATTTTACCAGCCGCATGTAGGACTATACTGTACTTCAACCTTAATCTTAATTTCATTTAGCAGGGTCTTGTCACAGAATTCTACACTATTATTGGGCAATAATGCCAATGGGAGTGAGGATTAGAACCGCATCACATGAGAGTGATATGGTTCATAGCTTGAGATCCCTCTTAGTAAGTGTTGGAATATTGGTATCTACCACGAGGTATTCTTGTTATGGATTTGTTTAATTAACATGGTATGAAATTGTGTTTATTCATGACCATTATTACTTCCTACTTTCACCAATTCCCAAGTAAAACACTCTCACGATGTTTCAAATAAAACTGACAGTGAAAAGTTTTCACACTAGTTGTGAACTAAGAAAAGCCTTTTAAGCATCGCAATATTCACTCAAAGGAAGTCAAGCGAGATCTATATATTCTGATCATCCAGAATCGAACAGACGATAGCGAGATACCTCAAAACTCTAAATCATGACATCTTTTAGTTTGCATAACTGTTCAAAAAGGAGTCTAGAACTCACAGGAATACATATGGAACAAAGATGTGAAGAGATTTTCACAGAGTACTAAGTGAGCGATTAATGACTGAACGTATGTCAGTCTTCGTTTCTGGCAATCAAGAGCGAGAGCTTACCATTACACAAAGAACTGACAAGTTTCTGAGTTTCTGGTAGCTCTGAATCATCTGTACCATGAGAGAATTTTTCTCTTCTAATCACACTAAAGTCATGTAAATCTGTAGGTGTTCTTCTTGACCAGAAGAACATAAATACTAGCCGTAAACCCCTGAAGATTAGAGAAGAGAAGAACACATCACAACAGGTCAACAAGTTCTACTTCGGTTATCAACGTCTTGGGTCTAGGCACATATTTCCACCATTGTCTTACCCGTAGAATACTGCACTGATCAACTTTACTTACACTAGTAAGTCTGATTTGAAAGTCCGTTTTCTCACGATAACTTTTCAAGACTGCAGGTGGCCCTTCTACTTGTTATCTGATGTAAGTCGCCGACACCCGAGATGCGCTTGGGTGCAGTGAACTTTTTGACCCAGCGAGCCCCACTAACGTCCTTCATCGAGTCTGATTGATGTAGCAAGGTTCATCGTTGTATTTCCAGCTATTGGTACCACTTTAAATGTACTTGTAGCCACAAGAGCATCACTGAGAAGGTTATATGTCTGGGGTAGAGGCAACATAACCACAGCATTAGGTCTCACACTTGACAACTCATTGACAACTCCTTACCACGATATTCGAATATACAAGGTACTGAAAGTGAGCAGGGAATTGTCAATTTCTCGACCAACACGACTGACTGCATCCACATGCTACCCAACGAGATTTCATTCATCCTACAAGTACTATACTCAACAATACGACATTGCTTCATACCTGGCTCTAGGTGAAACTTCGCCACGTATCAACGCATGCATCCAAAGTTGAGATGCGAGTCAGGATGATGAACAAAACGGTAGCTCATATCAGATCCTTTCATGGGGTCTCTACGACAGATCGCTTTGCATACTAACGAGATTATGGGACCAAGGAAGTTGGCTGCTTCGAGCCTAGCATCGCATTGCCATCAATCGGAAACGTGTGTGTTTCTTTCGTGCATCTTCTCCCCAACAACTCCTCCTTAGCTCTGGTAGGTATTCACGCGAAATACGACCCTTATGCACAGCCTCCGGAGGAAGAGGAGACATTGATCTATCTGTTAGACCCAAACTCACCGATCAGAGTGATGGATGAGACGAAAATCCCACCACTGCCCATCAACTGGAATGGGCTCTTTGCCCCTCTATCAGTACGCACGGAACGAGATTGGCTCCAATAGAGACATTGACGTCACCTTTTACCATGGTCTATTTCACATCCACGGCGAAGACCGCATTGTTCCTCTTTTGACTGATTGAGGATCTGAGGAGTCTGACAATGGTACTCCCTTTGCTTCCCCCAACAGCTATGTCGGCATCTTTTTAAAAACGTGGTTCGATTCTTCCAAGAACGTCATCTGTACAGTTCCAGGGTACAAGCCTAACCAGAAGCGCAATGGCCATATAATCAGACAGCGGAGGTATGTGAACGTCAGTGGAACTGGAGCTCGTTTGGTAGAAGATCTAGAGACAGGAACAGACCTCGAGGTGATTCCTTGCTGTTTGCTTTATTGTCAGATATTCTACTGTATCTTTGAAGTGCTACAATATAGTTGAGACAAGAGGCCAGATGTGATAGCTTCTACTTGCAGATACCTGAGTCATGCAGTGAAGAACGGCACTCTTTTCACACGGTCACGTCCACTCAATTACGCCACTCTACATCAGCACATGCGATAAGGTAAGGCTAAGAAGCTTATTTTACTGAATGTGGGGTAATCACACGCAGACTCAGACGTACGTTTTAGTGTTGTTATACCTAGCCAATCGGAGCCGAGGAGATTTGAGGTGCGAACGTGAAAGTGTCTCAAGAGTCGATCGGTGACTTTTTCATAAATGCTTGGCTAAGGGGAGAATGTGAGCAATCGGAGACATCATAATTCACCTTCTGACAGATCCCCACACCCCACAGGAACCTGCATCATATCTCTCGTTTGGGTATGTTTAGGTTCAGAATAACGTATTAGTGAACATGGACGAGCTCAAATATGAGGGAGTTGTGGCAGTAATATCAATTTTCCGAGCCCACCACGGTACTCGCCTGACAAAGGCGAGTCTTTTGGTCCCCCCTTCTCCCTGCATTGGTGGCCCAAAACCCATTCTATCCCTTCCACCAAACAGAAAACAAACACATGCTAGCACCCTGCTGGCATTAACTCTTTTGGTCTCAGACCACTGTAGATATAGCAGCTTCCATTTCCAGAATCTCGCTTGCTCCCCACAACCAATATAATGAACACCTTCCACCTGATAATCGCGCTAGCAACGTTTGTGGTTGTGTACATTCTGTCTTCTTCGTTCGTCTACCAGCGATGCACCAATGCTCTTGAGAAGCAATGGAAGTGTGGAAAGCCCCTCTATTACTCCTCATTTCCTCGGTCGTTATGGCACTTTTACGTGTTTTTGCGCGAGTCTCGAAAACACAAGCTCCTGGAGGGTTTCCAGAGTTCTTTCGAGTCCAAGAAACCCTTCCTCACCAACAAAGTGAACATCTTCGGCAAGGATATCTTCAACACGTGTGATCCTGAGAATCTGAAGGCCATGCTTGCCACCCAATTCAAAGACTTCTGTCTTGGAGAACGTCATGCCCAGCTGTTTCCTGTTCTTGGAGACGGCATCTTTACTCTGGATGGCAATGGATGGCAACATTCTCGAGCTATGCTTCGACCCCAGTTTGCCAGAGACCAAGTGTCTGATGTTCACATGGTTGAGACCCACTTGCAGTTCTTGGTGTCCCGAATCGACGGCAGCAAACCAGTGGACATGCAGGAGCTCTTCTTCAACCTGACTCTTGACACTGCCACCGAATTTCTATTTGGTCAGTCGGTTGGGTGCCAGATTGCTGACTCCGATCCTGGTGCCTACTCTTCAGACATGCCTTTGGATCTGCGAAAGTCGTTCCAGAAAGACTTCAACAAGGCCCAGGAGCATCTTGGAGAGCGCGTCAGATTGCAGATGCTCTACTGGCTCTGGAACCCCAAGGAGCTGCAAACTGCCGGTGCTCGAGTCCACGCCTTTGTCGACCACTACGTTTCCAAGGCTCTGGTTGAGTCTGAGGAGAAGGTCGAAGATGACAAGTACGTGTTCCTCAGAGAGCTTGCTCGAGAAACAAAAGAGCCCAAGGTGCTCCGAGACCAGGCTCTCAACATCCTGCTGGCTGGTCGAGACACTACAGCCTCTCTGTTGTCCTGGTGTATCTATCTGATGGCCAGAGACGACCGAGTGTGGCAGAAGCTGCGCTCTGAGGTTATTGAGCACTTTGGCGACGGAGAGAACCTCGACAACATCACCTTTGAGACTCTGAAGCGTTGCGACTATCTTCGATATGTGCTCAATGAGGTCCTCCGGCTCTACCCTTCTGTTCCTGCCAACATGCGGTTTGCTACCAAGGACACTACTCTTCCTCGAGGAGGAGGACCTGTGGGACAGGATCCCATTGTCATCCGAAAGGGCAACGTCATCTCCTACCATGTGTTCACCACTCATAGATTGACACAGTACTGGGGAGAAGATGCCGAGGAGTTTGTTCCTGAACGGTGGGCCGAAGGAAAGGCCCGTGGATGGGAGTACCTGCCTTTTAATGGAGGGCCCCGAATTTGTCTTGGACAGCAGTATGCGCTGACAGAGGCAGGCTATGTTCTTGTCAGACTTGCACAGATGTTTGATACTCTGGAAAACGCAGATGACAAGCCTGAGCCTCCCGTAAAGCAGCACGCTTTGACCATGAGCCATCTGACAGGTGTTCACGTCAAGCTGTACAAAAAGCAAAGGTAGGTACAGTAGATATTTATAATAATTGGTATTTTTAGTTGACAGCACTAGTAGTGTAGTTGTACGAGTAGTTGTATCGGCCAACTATCGAGCAAATGAACAAGGATGATTGATGCTTACTGATTGATTTAGGCTGCATGTGTAAGAATCGGACCACGTCGAAAGGTATCCACTCTTGGTTGTAGAAAGCCAATAAAAAGTACATGCTAGACGCGCGCACTTTCTCTGCTAGCAGCTGAAATACGAGCACGCACTTTAGAGCTGAGAAGTGGCTGAAAAGCCAAGAATCGGGAATGTGCTCTTGGCTTGACGTTTCCAAGAGATGTCGCAACTTCCGAATCAACTCTGTGCGAAGAGAACCTTGCCCTATTCCACCCCAGGTGAGACATGCATGCAATTATCGCTTACAGTCAATCAACTGGGGTAAGCGAACCTTCGGCAAGATGCACCGGCTGCATCGCCCGTTGGTGAGACATGGAGGTATCGAGCGGGTGCTTATTCTCTGGAAGACAAGCGGTCAAAGTCAGATATAAGCATACATGGTTTCGTAGGTTGGAACAAGTGATGCGGAAGAGCCAACTGCAGCTTTTCGATGACGTTCTAATGTTTCACAGTGTGCCTAAGGCTCAGTCTACTTGTAGGGGCCTCCTGACATGTACTCGTACATTGAACATCATCCCGAAGGACAACTGAAACCTAAACCACTCTCCACTCATTTCCTTCCCTATCAACAATTTCACATACTATTTCACTCTCTTTTCAAAGTTCTTTTCACCTTTCCTTCACAGTACTTGTTCGCTATCGGTCTCTCACCAGTATTTAGCTTTAGATGGAGTTTACCACCCACTTTGAGCTGCATTCCCAAACAACTCGACTCTTTGATAAGGCAATACATGGAGAACGGTTAGCCAGACGGGGTTGTCACCCTCTATGACGTACTATTCCAAGTAACTTGGGTTAGCTTTCTCCAATGCCAAATCTTCAAATTACAATCCCGAGGGTTTCAAATTTGAGCTTTTGCCGCTTCACTCGCCGTTACTGAGGCAATCCCTGTTGGTTTCTTTTCCTCCGCTTATTGATATGAAAATTCGCCAAGCACTCCGCTCGTGACCATTTTTAGTCCATAATAAAATATCGCACGGTACTGGTAGAATGGTACCAAGGCTTATTTTGAATGACGTTAGCAACAGCAGCGTGTCGGTCAGTCCGCCGCGTCTTGCTATTTTTAAATGATCGGAATTAAGAAGACACACCGCGAAGTGTGTATGGGATGCTCGTATTATGAAGGTTAAGCTACAGTAACGTGTTTGTGTGACCCAGGAACCACCAGCCCTGTCATGTATGGAAAGGCTGGTTTTAGAAGCGGTACAGCAGCTGTTAGTAAAAGTTGCTCATGAGACAGGTGTGACAGGAATGACGATGTTGGAGACTATGCCAGTATACCTGTGGGGTTGTTGGCAGTGAGTGCTGAATGTGAACCTGGTTGTGTTTTTGCATTATCGAGTAGTTTATTTCACTTGATAGTAAAGTGGTAAAGTGTTTTACTGTTTGGGCCCTGTTTGGCCCTGTTCTGGATTTGCAAACTGATTTTAACGTGTATGGTTTATGCATGAGCGGACCTCGCATTCGGAGTGTGATAGAGTATATTGTGCCTGTAGACATTGTTGTATGCTACTTACTTAGTCCGCCTAGAAACGTCGGAGTCTTGGTTCCGTGTTTCTTACTGAGGTTCACCTTGCATGCCTGCTGTCTACTTTTCGTTCTTTTGGGCTCGTTTTTTTATTCTTCCAGGCTGCTCTGTTAGCCGCAACGCACTGAGACACTAAAAATAGCATTAAATATGTGGTTGGCGGGTGCACTGAGTTTGCGCGTAAGTCAGACGCTTGTTTGTTTGTAGCCTTGACAATGAAGGAGAAGCGTTTTACGGGCGGTTGGATCTATGGATCTGGCTGAATTTTTTACTGAGGGTAGATATACGTATAGAGACCGCTCTGTCAAAAATTTAGCCAGATCAACAAGCTACATCAACCACCACACCCACCCCACTTGGTTACTCCACCTGAAATAGCGTTGAACCCAGTCCACCACTTGGGAAGATGTTGATTTTTCACACCCCACAGATACCCCACGAAATCCTCCATATAACTGCGATTGAAAAAGAAAGTAGATAATTACAACCGCCGCACTCTTGCGATTTGGAAAGTACCCAACACGCCCTATCTTGCAATACAAAGATGTTCTGAATCTTCCCTCTAAACTCTACCTATTAATAGCTGGTGCCGTGTCTGTACTGTCCCTGCAAGATCCATGAGCTCATCCATATGGACATGTCTCAGCTCTAGCATCATTTAAGACGCGTGTGATCCTCAGCAGTCTGTCTTCTCGCAGATATGCTCAAATGCGCTGGACAGAACAACACGACAGGGTAGCCCAGGTGCACGTCCGGACCCACTATTCGTCAAGTTCGGACGAACAGATGGTCGACTACATTGTGGGCTTGTATCCGGATCTGGATCGCGAGACCGTGAGAATGCACATTCGATTTTGGGTCGTCTATTACCGTCAAAAGGCGTGACCTACGAGGAAGAAGGCATTCGTGGACCGCTGCTAGAACGAGATCTGAGTCCGGTCTGATATCAAAGACCGAACACGTCGTCTCTGGGATAAACAGAAGCGTTCTTCAAATCAGAATCTGAACTTCTGTGAAGCCACAGACTGTATTGGTGCAGTGGACACGACACGAGGAGAAAACTAGGCATTGGCTTATTGATTAGGTCGGGTGGACACACAATGGGATATATTCTGTGAATGTATATATATATGATTATATGATGATAAGATGCGCGTTTGTGTATAATCGAGCTTGGGTGCAATGCCTACCAAAGGTAGAGAGGCGATCGAGGTTATCGAGATCTACAAAAACCAGGTACATGTGTTCGGAGACTAAGGAAATCAGCTGAAACCTGTTCCAATCGAGTAATACACGTCTAAAGGAAAACCATACAGTATAGACTCTCGCGGCTGTGCCAGAGGTGACTTTCTCATCTGTCTGGTTTCTTCCCTCCCATCTTTTCGATAGAGCGCAACTGGCGCATTTGCCGCGACAATCAACACAACTCTGCCAATATCACGCTGATCAGATCCACTCTTAGGCGCACAGATAGACAAACAGACAATCACATATTTGAATAAAGTTGTCCGTGTATTGCTATGGTGCGGGCGGTACATTGGAACTTTTTTGAACGTCTTTGTTTTTGGCGTTGTCTGAGCTAAAAATGTAGTCTAAATATAACACGAATACGTGGAGAGAAACTGTTTCGGGCAATCAGTTTGCCTTTTCTGGGGATTAGTGCTAGGAGGTGATAGATGGGACCTAAGAATATTGCTAAGTGGAAAGAAGTGCTTACTCCAGAATCCGTTTCAACGCTTGTATGTGCCGGGGTGGACCCTTACAATGAGCCCATCTTTTCTGTTCTTTTGAAAGGCCACTGCATCTTGATTTTCCCAGTTGGGCAGCATAATAATAACTTTGAGATCCGACTGTCGGAGATTGGAAAGGTGGAGAAGAGAAAGTCTACGGAAAGCAGCCATGAAAATCCCACGAGCAATTATTCGGTCACTCAACGGCATGGGCTTTTGATTTTGCTTCGATCTCTCAAGCTGTCAGCAATGTTACATCTACGGATTTAGAGACTGCCTTATTACTGTTGGGCACCGTTTTGTGACAGATGCGGTTGGGGATACGAACAGTTCCGAAAGCGGTTTCGATATTACTTGTTGCGGATGTGAAACGAGCTGGTAGTTTTAGTCAGCTAAAAAACATCAATCTATCGCAATCTGACTGTCTTCAAATCAATCGTTCTTGAGCGCAAGTTGAGACATTTGATGTCACATTCCATGCCCTGGCTAGAGTAGCTAATCCAAAAATACATTGCAGAGAAAAGCCTTTGTAAGGCAAAAATAGACGGCAAAAGTGACATGTTGGAATGCACAGGTCTGGAGTATACAATTGGTGTTTCGTTCCTCGACAATATTTAGACAGTCCATGAAAAAACGAATCCAAACGAAGAGCCCATGCAAATCCGATGACAAGAAGACTGATCTCCAATACAAGTACTCGATTCTTTGAGTAAACGGCACCAACCGTAGCCAGAGGGGGCTTGAAGGTGTCTGCACTAATTGCGCGTTCTTTCCTTCCGGCATCTGAGAGCCGACGGTCATGCTACACAAGACTGGATGCACGGGAGTGTTATATTTAGAAGATGGCTTGCTTCCAACACTGGTATATAAAGACTTTCTTGGTAGCTCAAGAGACTCGCTCGTGAAGCTACTGATGACTTACAGTAGAGGACAGTTCTCCATTTAATTGGGTGGCTTCGCAACGCAAAGCAGAAACTCTTCCACCCAAAAACATCCAACAACGCGACAGAAAGAGAAATGGAAGCAACTAAACAGCTTGGATAGCTGTCTGAAGAGCTGGCTGAATTTGGTGAGTGTTACTGATAAGATTTGAGGTGATGCGGTTAAGTGTTCGCTGTCTACTACGTCCTGACAGCTGTTTTGAGAGTGAAACGAGTATGATGAAACAGTTAGACGTGCTGGAAGCATGGGGAGTTCGAACATAGGTTTGAGTAGCTAGGGGTAATCTTTCAGTGTCGTTGAATAGTCCCCATCGTGTCTCTGGAGCTTTTGAGAGCGCACAAAGGTCATCTCTTGGTGGCCTTGTGCCTCGGAACGACCAAGAGATAAAATGATTTGACTGTTTGACTTCAATTAAGTCAACTACAGTAGCTAGTTGTAGATGCATTTTGATCCTTTCAGATCAGATTCAGCAAATTCCCTGCTCTCTCCCCACCGAGAACTACACAAAAATGTCTTAACTAAAGTTTCAAGTATAGTACTTGAAACGCTATTGGCTAGTTAACACAAAAGACGCTAAACAGCCCTGTCTCCTTCCTGAAGCTTCACACCTCGCAACTCTTGACGCCTCAGCACAGTCTTGGCTTCCAACCCACTGCAATCACTCGCACATACCGTGGAAAAGTCTTAACAAGTGTGTGTGCACATAGACACGTTTTTTCCCCACAGACACTTGAGTGAACTTAAAGAGGTGCGGATGAAATATGAAACGACGAATACGGGTCCTGTAGACGCACACAGATTGCCCCGTATTAGTAAAAGAGAGCAACAAATGGTCGAGACATTCGCCAAGATTGTGTGTCTCTCTCCCTCGAATTTTAAACACCTGCTTGTACTAATTCCATGCATCTCCCCCCCAGTAGGTTTGTCGATGCACGTTCCTGCACTCCATTGTTATCGCCACTATCAGAATTATGACAGCACATGAAGAAGAGAGTTGACGACAACAACATCGCATAAACACAGACAAGAGCTGTGGAGGATAAAACGACGCTTACGACACATACAGTAAACGACAAGAGTGACAACTCCTTCCACACAACCACAACGCCAGTTACTTGCATCTCACACACATATCATGAACGGCTTACTGTCGTCGCGTCCAACGACGACGACAAGTCCAACCACAAATTCTGCGTCACCACAACCACAGACACAGCCACAGCCACAGCCACCGGCACAGATACAAACACAAACGCCCACTCAGTCGACTCGCCCTTACCCTACTCTGGGATATTTCAAACGACCAGGGGTAACGATTCTCATCACCTCCCTGTTCTTCTTTTACCTCGGCTACGGAGTGTTGCAACTAATCGGGCCCGATGCGTTTCTCGTGGCCGTGTGTCGACGAACTCTCAACGACGGCAGTCTCACAGAATACGCCTCTGTGTGCCAAACCGACGAAATTCACAAGAAAGTGGCGACTTTCGGAGGCCGACTACGAACAGCAGCTTCCTTGGTAGGGCTGCTGATCAAAACCCACATCTACACACTCTCAGACCGCTATGGACGTAAACCGGTCATCGTCGTGTCAATGGTGGCAGTTCTGCTCGCTTACCTGCTCCAATGGGGCTTCGTCACATACTCTCTGTCGGTGCATCCGTTCTGGTGGATTTTCCCCAACATTGTCTTTTGTACCAACTTCCTCATGGACTTCTTCCTCATCTATGTTGCCGATGCATCGTCGGCCAGCAAGGGAAAACGCAGTCTTCAGGACCTAGCTACCGATGTGTCCTTCCTCTACGCCTTCATTCTATTTCTGGGTGCATTAATAGGCCCCATGCTGGCCAACACCGTGGCGGAGACCTCGACCGGCTCGTCGCTCTCGGATATGAGCAAATTGGGGCTCATGCTTGCGTTTGCAGGCGTGTGCTGCGTCGTTGTGATTCTTCCGGAATCAACGACCCAAGAGTCACGAAACAGAGCCACCGTGAAATGGGATGCACAGTGGAGTGTCTTGAAGTGGGACGAGCGCGTGATCCACGTGTTCAACTTCCTGGCTCCCATTACAAAACTTCTTCGCCTAGCCCCTTCACCCCAGGATAGACAGAAAAATTCCTTCCTTCTGGCGTACCTGTCACTCTTTGGTCTGTACGGAACATCTCAGTACACGGGATTCTTGTTTTTGAAGCGTCAGTGGAACTGGGGCTTGCAGGAGATTTCAATTCTCAACGTGGAAGTCACCGTCATCCTCATTATATCCCAAATCTTCCTGGGACCGCTATTCGTCAACACAGCCGAGAAGCTACTCAACAACACCACTTCTGCGACGCCCGTGGCTATTCTCGGATGCAAACTGCAGGCCATTCTGACCTTTGGGGTGGGATTCTTCCAGCTCATGTTTTCTTCGCATAAAAGTGTTGGAGCGTTGGCTGTCCTTCTGTCTGGCCTTGCAGGTACCTTCGTTTCGTCGACCATCGCCCTGCAGATGGGCCTTGGACCGCCCGAGAACATGTCTGCGATCATGGGAGGTATTGGAGTGGCTCGAAGCATGGTGTCTGCTCCGGGCGAAATGCTGCTTGCAGTGCTGTTTGTGACCACCATTTCTGCACCCAGGATCTACCAGGCGTTTTTTATGGTTGTTGACGCCTTTAGCCTGGTGCTGCTTGGTGCTGCCTCGCGAGACAGCACCGGTGGCAGTGTTATGTTGCCTTAGAGTTAGACGCAACATTGTATATAGTCCAACAGATGTTACAACGTGTGTGAAAGTAATGCTTATCTATTTATGTATCCTATGTAAGTATTAGTTGTATCTGAATGACCGTTTCATCGTATTGACCGCGTTGTCGTTATACCACAGTCAATCGCTCCAGAAACCGCGTCAAGTCGTTCTTATCCACCTCGATCACCGCCATTTCAAACATGTCCATCTTGTATCTCGTATGCACGTCCTCCGCGGCCTTGGCAAACCGCTGGGTGAACTGGTTGAACACAAACCGATCGTCCTCCTGGTCCTCGCCCATGACGAAATGGTAGTCTCGAGCCTGTCGAGGATTCATACCCAGAACCATGTAGTTGCCTGTACTCTTGTCCAGAGAAGCCAGCACCAGTGGAGGCGAGTATTTCTTTTTGTGGGCCTCGGCCTTGGTCTGGGCAATCCAAATCCCCAGACGGCACAATGCTAGGGGGTTTCTGAACAGAGCCAGATCAGGGCCCTCCTTCACCACAGCCACCAAGTAGTCTGAAACCGGTCGGATTTGGCCCTTTTCAATCAATGCAGTAGTAGTGCGAGCCACAGCCTGTTGTAACAGCTTGGCCTTGCTGATTCCCAACAACAGTGTATCCACATCCTCCAACGAGTCCCAGGCACTCCAGAAGTTGGCCACCCAAAATTGATCTCGCTGCGATTCGTCGTGGTAGTCTTGATCGACCGTGAGTAGAATGCCTTCCTTGATATGGTCCAGTCCAGCCGGCGATTTGTCCATTCCCAGCTGCAGAATCACACCTGCGGCATCCACGCAGTCTCCAGCTGTCAAGGAGCCCTTGTATCCAAACTTTCGGACCACACCAGGTCGCAGAAGATCCTCCAGATCGGCCACCTTGGCTGCCTTCTCAATTCGCTTGTTGAGTCCTTGTTTGACGCTCACCTTCAGATGAATCCAGCCCTCACGCGCCTCCGTTAGAGAAACGCCCATGATGGCCAGCATTTTCTGAAAGTTCTGGCGGCCCTTTTCCGTCCACAACTTCATCTTGGCCCAGATGTAGTCTGTGTGGAACATGGAGTCGTAAATGTTCCAGTGTCGAAGCACAAACAGCGAGTAGTCGGTTTCGAGTTTCAGAGACGTGACCAGCTCCTTCTCGGACACGGGAGCCTCGGAGTTTGCGTTTTGCAGCATCTGGGCGGCGGTTTCCTCATTGCCCACTCGATTCACTTCATCTGCAAGCATGGGGAAGGAGTCCTGGAAGACCTGTGGATATTGGCTGTCCAGAGAAGAAGCTCCAACGACGGCCAGCCATAATCGGGTGATTGACGTTTCTCCAATCAGCGACATGAGAGTGTAGAGCATGCAGGAGGCTGGGGAAGACTGGGACGTGCCCTGTTGGTAATACGATCTGATTTTGTCTTCGAACTCGTCCTTTTGTTTCTTGGCCGACAAGAGTTGAGAATGCAATTTTTTGGCGTCAGGCAAGTCTTCCGAGTTGGATCGTTTCGAGGGCAGAAGCGTGTCCACCAGGTCTCCGCCGTCTGAGTCTGAGTCGTCATGGTCGCCGATGCTGTTGTGGTTGCCGTTTCGTTTGTGCACAACGTCCTCTCTGTCCTCGTCGTCATCATCCTCCCCTTCATCCTCCAGATCACTAAGAGCGTCCAACTCTTCGGCACTCATATCGTTTAGCCAGTTGTATGCCACCAGCAGGTCTCCTCTCTGGTCCAAATCTCCCCTTCCGTCGTCAAAACACACAATCTTGCGGTCCAAAATGTTGTCCAGGTGCCATGGCCGGTTGCCGTCCACAATGTAAATCTTTTTGAGCTCCATCTCCTCGTCGTCTCCTCTCAGCAGTTCGCCCACATCTTGAGTAGCACCGAACCCAATGAAAAAGACGTTGAGAATCTCGGGGTCCAACGCCCGGTATTTGCGAATCATCTCCTCGTAGCCAGTCACAGGTACCGTCTTGTGGGGGATCAACTGGGCTCGCAGCAGATCAGAAAACATCCGGGCTCCACACAGAGCGTCGACATTGAGACAAGACACAAACACCACCAGCTTGCACGTCATGTGGGCAATACTGGTTTTGCACAGCGCCCGATACGTCTCTTCAAACTCGTCTGGTTGGATGATCATGGTTGTCGTGTGTGTTGATTCGGAAGTGTGTTGTGAGAAGACGCGTGAAGGTAAAGTTACGCGTGTGTGCAGACCGGTAATTAGAGGTTAGGGTATTAGGAGAGACACGACGTGCAGTGGGTGGGTGTTACAAGTCACGTGGGTCAGGTCACGTGACAGGCACTTGGTTATCAATCAGGCACTTTCTTTGGAGACAGAAGAATGCTCAAATCGCTGTCTCGAACACACTAGACCAGGGGATGGAGCTATTTGTAGGGTTTTAAAGGGGGTCAGTTGGGTGTGCTGAAGCGTTTGAAAGGTAGAGACGAGTAGGCCTATGATGATTTTGAAAGGGTACTCCGGAGGAGAATGTCGTAGATTTCATTTTGGTATCTAAGAATTTTTCATACCGTGCTGTTCATTGTTGAGTATTTTCTACTCACAGGGGTTCGTTTTTCTATAGACAATTTTGCCTGATTGGGAAGACTCGAGCCCACAATATTGTTAATCGTGTAATGTCAACGCTCACTACGGACGGTACTTGTACAGTTATACTTGTACACATTCAACACAAGATTATTAATTAATTACTGCTATTACAATTGAGGGGGGGCGTCGGCGTTGGCGCTGACAATCTTGGGCTCTTCTTCGGGGGTGGTAACCTCGTCGACGGCCTCCACCATTTCTTCCGAGTGCTTCTCGTCTTCGAGAGTGGCTCCAGGAATGTGGTCAGGCACCCAGTTGGCGGTCTTCCAGGCAGGAACTCGGGCGGCCCACATCATGTCAATCTCCTCGAGAGTCTTGCCCTTGGTTTCGGGGAAGAGGAGGTAGACGTGGATGGTCATGACGATACAGAAGACTCCAAAGATGATGTAGGTCTTCCAGTTGATGTTCTTGAAGGCCGAGGGCACAAACAGAGCCAGCGCAAAGTTGAAGATCCAGTTGGCAGAGGCAGTCACTCCTGCGGCCACAGCTCGCTGCTTCATGGGGAACAGCTCCGAGCAGTACAGCCAGATACCAGGGCCCCAGGTGGGCGCAAAGGTGGCCACAAACAGGTACGAGCAGGCAATGACTCCCTTTTGGGCGGACTTGTGGGTGGGCTCGATGACAATGGTGGTGAACTTGTCTCCGTTGAGACCCTCGGGAATCTGGGTTCCGTAGGTGGCCAGGATACCTGCGACAGCAAACAGCCAGATCATCATGACGATGGATCCAAACAGCAGCAGGGGTCGACGTCCGACTCGGTCAATGAACAGAAGAGCCGGGATGGTCATGATCATGTTGATGACGTACTGGATAGACGAGGCCACCAGGTTGGCGTTTCCGGTGTATCCGGCCATGGTGAAAATCAGCACAATGTAGTACATCATGACGTTCATGCCGGTGAGCTGCTGCCAAATCTGGGCCCAGATACCCACCATGGTTCGGTTGATGGAGTCTTTCTCAAACAGGTGCCAGAAACGGAGGTGTTTGGTCTCGTGCTCGATTCGCACGGCCTCTCGAATCTCCTCAATCTCGAGGAGAATGTCTTCTTCGGTACCGTGACCCTGGTGGATGGCTCGCAGAACTCGCACAGCCTCGTCCCAGTTGTCTTGCTTGGCCAGCCATCGAGAAGACTCTTCCAGGAACAGACATCCCAGAGACATGAGCAGACCGGGGATGATCTGCAGACCCCAGGCGACTCGGAAGCCAGCAACTCCGTGGATGTTACTGAGACCGAACGAAATGTAGAACATGATGAGGATACCCCAGGTGACGGCCCACTGGAACAGACCGACAAGTCGACCTCGAATCTTCTTGGGGGACAGCTCAGAGATGTAGACGGGGATAACGGAAGAACCGATACCGATACCAAGACCGGAAATCAATCGGCCGGCAATCAGCTGGCCCTTGTTCTGGGCAGAAGACTGAATGGCAGCGCCAACAACCCACCAGAAGGAAGCAAAGTGGATGCTGAATCGTCGACCGAGTCGATCAGAGATCCAACCGGCGACTAGAGAGGACAAAAAGGAACCACCGGCCATGGAGGCAGTGATACCTCCCTGCTGGATGGAGGTGGGGTACCCAAAGTACTCCTTGTAAGGCTTGGTGTCGACAAAGGCAGAAACAGAAGAGATATCAAAGCCGAAAAGCAGACCACCCATGGTGGCCACGGCCGCTGTCAAGTAGGGATTGTGAAGTTTGGGGAACCGGTGCTGTAAGGCTCCCACCTGGCTAATTTGGTTGTCTCCGATCATCGTTGGGGGCTTCAAAAGGGCTCTCCGTGGAGACGGCCCGTCTTGATATTTATACTGTCTGCTTTTAGTGCGCGTGAGACAAGCTAGAACGAAGGGGCTTTTTAGATGGATTCTTTTCTTAGCCAGAGACTTGTATACACACACACACGATAATAGTTTGTGATGTAAATGTGGCCATCTGGATAGTTTCTATGGCAACGAAACCACACAAGTCTTGACTTGTAAAGCTCTACGGACTTTGATGAGGTTCGAAATCCACCAACAGCTACCATATACATCCGTCTCTATTCCATCCTGACAAGCGGCTGAACACCTGATACATGATACGGTACCATCGGCTCTTTTGTCTTCCCCGCAGAATTCTAGACTACTGTATGTACAGATAGGAGGGAGCACTTGTAGCGAAGGTGCCAAGGCAGGTGACAGGAAAGCACAAGGTTTTTTTGTCGTATTGCCGTCATGGGCAGAGCTCAAGTGTCACGAGACACGTGTAGTGACCTTGGCAACTGCTGTCTGTTGGGATTGACGATGTTCATCATCACCGTTTACGAGTCGCACGGCAACGACTTGTTTGTTTTTTAGCTTGCACTAAAATTCCTAGCCCCCGGGTTTCACGCGATTAAGAAGATATTCTCACGGAAAGAAAGATACCGCTAGAATCACCTCAATTGGGGGAGTCCAGCAATAGCATCCAAATGTTAATCCGATCGCAAATCCGTGGCCAAGGCTTGTCTCCATTTTCGTAAACTAGCGTTAGACTATGTGGGGGCTGCCGTAGCGGAGCTAAAAGGAGCGCTTGAAACCACGAATATATATGAAGCAGGGGGGAGAAAGCCAGGATTCGAACACATGTTCTCATCTGTTGCACCTTGCACTCGTATATGATCGAGTCTTGCGCTTTATAATGAGTCTTGGACTCCAGAAAACGCACCTGTTATCTTTTCGACGCAGTCTCAGATGACCTACTTGTACTCCACTAGTGTGTCACTGAGGGGCTACATTCTTCTCCACTTTTTGGTCAGTTTGTTTTTCCGGGGCTGTCTAGACGGGATTAATAGATGTAGACATGGAGACATCTATTCTTACTGTGAGTGCGGAAAGAGAGCGCCGCTTTCGTTTTCAAAGAGGGTGCATCTGGTACTCTTTGGGCGCTCGCTATGTATTGAATTACAACTGTGAGACTCTAGCCGCGTCCTATGCTCGTAAATAGAAATTGGGGGGGGCCGTATAACGTACCGACTATACGAAGCACTATTAGCTACTAGCTAAGCTGTTTATCGTACGGCACTATTTTTCCGGGGTACTGTGGGGCAGACTGAGACACCTGCTTAAAAAGAGAGTCTGGGGGAAATGAGATCAAGGTGGAGTTTGCGATGTCTTTGTTGGCCCAGTGATTGCTGAGACCGGATTTATTGACAAAAAAAGTCATGTTGAATCATCAGAAAGTCCGGCTAAAAGAAGCAAGTGTACAGTAGCCTGGGGCTCTGGGCTGGTCTCGCAAAAGTCTGGCTCATTCCTGTGGGCTGATCGTTGAGTTAGGCGAAGAACGTACTTGTGAGATCACGGGAAAGGTACCAAGGACTCTACAGTGATATTCTATCAGTACACATAGGTACAGTACACACTGTAATCCAAGACGTTCTGTCTCAAGCATAACCCAGAGCCAGATACAGTGACACTGAAATAATACAACCATCTCTGTCTTCCACTGACCCGAAACTAGTTTCCCGAGTCGGAATGGCTAGCCCAGAGGCCGGCTGTTGAAAAATACTGCCAGTACCCGCACTAGCCGATCAGCAGGGGCTTTAGCACCGCGGAAAGCAGTTATCCCCAGCCGCCAAGTCTGAGACAGAGCTATTTCGTCTTCTCCCGAAACGAAGGGTGCAATTCGGTACACCCAAAGGGATCGCTGAGCATTCTTGGCGGTCTGAATAGAACCCAGACGTACAGCCCTAACGCAGAGAAGGAGAAGAGAAGAGGTGGTACAGTTGTGAGACGAAGTTATAACCGTACATACTCACATGTCTAATGTACAGCTGAGCACAGAAAACGAAGAACGGAAACGTCTACTAAACCGGAAAAACCACACAAACCGGAACGAGGAATTTTCCCCAACAACAATTCCATCCGGAGCCCACTATTATCACGCCACCTCACGCCAGACCCCTCATTTGGACCACAACCTGTTTTTTACCCCTTAAATCCTATCCGAGCATCCCCGTTGGAAATACACATTCTAAACCGGGTTTCTATACTTGTACAAGTACAAGGCATGGCGGTTGGGAGCAGCAACTTTGGTACATCCGTTGGGAGCAAAAATCCATTTTGGGACGACTCTGAAGACCCGAAGTCAAATTTAGGTTTGTTGGCGGGAGCCCAACTCCTATCTATTCTCCACAAAATGGCATTAAGAGCGCAGTTAAGCCATATGATACCCAAATAGATGCTGTAATATCGAATGTCACAAATTTATTAAAAAGTGAGCCAAGATGACTAAACCAACCCTGGAGAGCCAGAATTTCTCATTCATTGTATTATCAGACCCACGTAGCCCAAGTTATAGCCCTTCAAATTCTCAGATCTCAGGACTTAGCCAAATTTCGCAAGTTGGGACATGACGCGTGCCTCTAAGGCCGCAAAACACGCGTAAAAAGACATGGAATCACATGGAAACAGAGCCGTATGGCGATACAAGACACGGAAGCACAATTATAGCAACAAATTCGATATATCGGGTTCATTCTGTACATAGATAAATAAGACGAGCAGCCCGCAGAGTGCTGTAGTATCACTACGAAGCGCCAGACCATGCTGAGACGCGACTGGGGGCATGTAAGGGGGTGGTTGCGACACGCTGTGGCTCCGAGCAGGCAGAGAACACAAGGAGACGACGCCAGGACGACGGCGTTGATCACAAGCATCACAGGGAACCACGACGTACAGTCAGTTACCCCGTCACACTGCTCAAAGCTGTCCCACAGGCCCTGCGACACGCGCCGGTCACACTGGGACGCGACAACAGTGCCCTGGGGAACTGAAGGGGAAACAAAACGACATTTACGGCACAAGAGACACCAGGAAACAGTCCCTGACATCTCTCATCTTTCTACTGGTCATGGTCGTCGTGTTCTGGGTCGTGTTGTGTCGTGCCCTGGGGACGCGTTCTGCGCACCAGCAACAGCAACACGTCACAAACGGCACCAAACGACCCCATTGGTAGACAGGGTGTTGATGATCATGTTCACACTGGTCTGGACATTCGATATACTCACTTTCAATAGTTTTTCTCACGTTTTGGCGGTTTTGTCGACGCGTCGCTTTTCGGGGTGTGTGGATGGTAGGAAGATAGGAATTACTTGATCTACTTGGGTCCCAACTACGGGGCCATTTTGAGTTTTGGGACGTCCATTTTGGGATTTTTGCCTAAAACGCTGGCCTCTCACCCAAATCCCAAATTGTGCAAACTTGCTGCTCCCAACCGCCATGCCTTGTACAGTACAAGTACTTGTAGCAGAACTGACCCACGAAAAAAGGGAAGGAGACGCACGCAAACGAAGTCTCTGCCTGCATTATCATGCCACTGTTGCATTGTAAAAACTCGAGTTGAATTCATCGCACGGATCGTCATCCACATGGACTAAAGCTACCATTCTGGCCGGAATAATCTTCTGGTAAGCTAGCGAACTATCTCATCGTAACCCCGCGATCCAGAGCTTTCTTTCGATAGCATGTGACTTGCAAATAACTCTTTCATCGGAACCTCCTGCCCGACGAAGGCTGACGATTTCTAAGCTTGCTGTGATTGTGCAACCTTCGGATCAAATGGTCCGACTAAGTTTGCTACGAACCTCGTCACGTGAGCTGAGAAGTTACGTAAGCTAATATTTCGAGCGGCAAGAACCTTCCACGACCTTCGATGACGTTCCACAGATGGTGATTACATCGGTTCACGTCGAAATCACATCACGAAACCGCCAACTGGAGAGTTTTGCGCTTTACCACATCACGTGACTATTACAAAGCCAGCAAACTCTACATGAGTATGTCCGTCGCCTTTTGTTGTTATGTCCGTTGTGGTGCATGATTTGTAAGGTTGGAAGAAAGGGGCATGAGTGGAGTTGCCTAAAAGCCAGTCAATTAAGCTTTGAGATATACCATTGATATTGCACGACTCTGGGGAGTAAAATTATACCATTATCATATATATACGATGACCTTGCGAGGAATCAGTGTCAACCTCAATCCAAGGGTTTATGCACCTTAAACCTTATTTACAGGGACAAATTTGTAAACCTGCTGCGTGGTGCATAACACATGCATGACAGACGCATGCTTGAACATCAGGCGTTATGATCATGAAGGATATATAACTTGAGCAATAGTCCGTAGAGAGAGGGTATATTCACACACAAACACACTACTACAACCATGTCGAATCTCAACCTTTTCAAGCCCATCAAGATCGGAGCCACCCAGCTCCAGAACCGAGTCGTTATGGCTCCTCTGACCCGAACTCGAGCCGAGAAGAACATTCCTTCCGATCTGGCTGTCGAGTACTACAAGCAGCGAGCTTCTTCTGCCGGCACTCTGCTCATTTCTGAGGCCACTTACATCCACCCTTCTTCTGGAGGAGGCGGATTTGGAGCTGAGACTGTTCCCGGTATCTGGAACGACTCTGCCATTGTTGCTGGATGGAAGAAGGTGACTGATGCCATTCACTCCGAGGGCTCCAAGATGTACATTCAGCTGTGGGACATTGGTCGAGTGGCCGACTACGGCATTCTGTCCAAGAACGGCTACGATCTGACTGGTCCTTCCGCCATTGCCCAGGCTGGAGATGAGGAGGGAGCCAAGCATGTTCGAGCTCTGACCATCCCCGAGATCAAGCAGAAGGTCCAGCGATACGTCGATGCTGCCAAGGCTGCCATTGAGGCCGGCGCCGACGGTGTTGAGGTCCACTCTGCCAACGGATACCTGCCCGACCAGTTCATTCACTGGAACTCCAACCACCGAACCGACGAGTACGGAGGCTCCATTGAGAACCGAGCCCGATTCTCTCTCGAGATCATCGACGCGGTTTCTGCCGCCATTGGCGCTGACCGAGTCGGAGTCCGATTCTCGCCCTGGACCACTTTCCAGGACATGGAGGTTTGCGAGCAGAAGACTCTCCCCCAGTTCAAGTACCTGTTCGAGCAGCTGGAGAAGCGAGGAGTCGAGGACCCGTCCAAGCGACTCTCCTACATCCACGTGATCGAGCCCCGAGCCAACGGTATCTTTGACCAGACCCCCGAGACCTGGCAGTCCAACGAGCCCTTCCGACAGATCTGGACTGGAGACCTCATTCGAGCTGGAGGATTCGACCGACAGCTGGCCATTGATACTGCCCAGGAGGACGACAAGACTCTGATTGCATTTGGCCGACGGTTCATTGCCAACCCCGATCTGGTCTACCGACTCGAGAAGGACCTGCCCCTCAACAAGTGGGACCGAGACTCCTTCTACATTCCCGGACCCAAGGGATACACCGACTACCCCTTCTACAAGGACGAGAACAAGGAGTAGATATACAAGAAGACGATACATAGATTTAAAGCATGATAGAGCATAAAATCACAAGAGTGGAGTACAGTATAATAATAGACTAACTGACGATACTGCAATGTGATCTAATCGGAGAAGGGGTCGTATCAGCGACTACAGTATTAGGTACTACCCCTAAAAATACCCGGACTACATCCTGGCGCCCACACTACGGAATACACACCTTCAAACTCTCAAATATTCTATTAACCATCTATCACAGGTTGAATGCATCTGCTCAAGTAATCTGGGTTAGTTGAGAAAAGCTTCAATCTCGTTTCTTCTCGCTAAATCAGAAATTTCGTGTCTCTGCAATAATTGACATTAAGAAATGTAGATAAAGGATATTGAAAAAAGCTCATCAGATGAGGGTATCTCCGACGCCAATTGTACTCACGGTTGTTGCTGCTGTTGCCAGAAATAAAATTTTCGCCGCAAACAGGCTTATATAGTGGCCTGGAAAGTTACCCTGTCAAGTTGTGTAAGTTTCAGTACGACGGGGGATGGATTACTAAGTGGGATTTGGCGTAGGCGGGGACTACTGGCATCGCCATTGTGCAGTCTGCCACTTTTTCACTCTTTTTTTTGCCTTTCATTTCCCGGTTTTGCCTTTCATTTCTAGTAAGCGAGTATTTGGATCTACTTTGAGGTAGCGATTAGTCAGCAGAGTTGGACTACATAATTTACTACAGGCTGGATCTGGGGGTGCATCTCTTTGACAAGCTGGAGTCTAGAGGCCAAAAAAAGGGCTCCTGGACGGCCTTTTAGAGCCGCTCAGATAGGTGGGGAGCTCGTAGATCTTTTCCTATTCAGCCCTTTCTGAAGAAGGTCAGGACACATCTCCGTTGTCAAAGTGAATGATTCTCTCTCTCGTTAGATGACAGGTCTTGCTATGCATGCACCTAGCCTGGAATTTGCCTTGGTTGAAGCCCACAAAAGTCATGGCACCATCTGGCTGTCCAAAGTAAGGCCTGACATGGGTAACAGTACCTTCGACCAGATCCACCACGTCCATTCCATTTGTTCCATTAGCAAAACCAACAACAAACTGATACGAGTCCCGCAACTTGGAACCCTGAGAACACCTCCCTCGCAGGAATGAGGTACCCATGATGGCCCTATCTCCTCTGTAGTACAGCTTCTCTCATGACTTGAGATCGATGAAGGTAGGCACCAAGCATTGATTTGGGAGTTGTAACCAGATGAGCCCATTGTAGGACGCAGCAGGGAAAGCTGTAAAAGAGAATGAACAACCGTAGTACTCCTTCATGTCCCTGTCTGAAAAATCAATCAAACAGAATTCCCCTGACTTCTTTTCCCAAAAGTGGTCGCCAACTTCGAATAAAGTGTATGGCTCAAGGAATGGAATGGCATTCATGTAATGAGGTCTGTCACGAGGCATAGCAAGAAGCCCCCCACCGCTCATACGGAAGCACACTGTGGAACGGTACAGTCGAACAGAAAATTCCCCTAGAATGTTCTGTGTGAAAATAAACGTAGGAAGAGTTATTTCAACGTCCTTGACTCGGATAATAGTTTCTTCCGAGTCACGAGAAACAACCTCGTACTCTTCTGGGTATCTCTGGGACTCCAATGTCCATGGATTCATGAGGTACTCATCGTTGTCTGAAACAACGTGCATGTGTTCACATGCCTTAGCGTCGCACCCTGAACTGTCCGTCAAAGACACGAAGGAAGACGGCAGCTTTTCACCAAACTTGAGCTCCTTACCGACCACTGTCTTCTTGGGTTTGTTGTTTCCAATCAACTCCACACTATCGATATTATCAGTCTTCAACCACAGACCGCTTTCTAGTCGCTTAACGAAGACCAACACAACGTCCTGCCAAGTTTCCAGATCTCCATCCCCAGGTACCATCCAGGGGTTTCTCTCACGCATCTTTGATTTCCACAACACGTCGATGTCGTGAAAAATCGAGTACCACTGAGAGCTAACCTCTCTAAGAACGGCACAAGTTTCCAGATCCGCAAAAGAGTAAATGAGTAAAATGATCTCCGGGGGCACAAAACGCTTTGGCTGGGGCCGAGACACAGTAGGGTCGAGCTGAAATCCGTCATTCTTGTGTTTAGCCACTTTAACGTGCTTTCCATACACACTGACCACCTGGTTGTCGAACCACTCCTTCAAGTCTTCCTCCTGACCCTCCATCATCTCATGTAAGCAAGTTTGCTCATAAGTCTCGAGTGCATCGTCGCAGAGTTCAGTAATCTCCATTTCCTTATGGCACAAAATGTCCAAATGCCCAGTCATCTCCTCGCCAATACCTCTGATTCGTCTAGAAGTCTCACGACCCACCTTGTCAGCGTAGTCGTTCATACAAGAAAAAGCGAGACCTTCAACATGAACATAGTGACTCCATAAGTTCTTGACATAATCTGTTTTGATAGCCGTCCATGATTCCCGAGCTCGTTCAAATACGGCGTGAAGAGTCCTCGCTTTCTTCCAGCAGTCTTCTTTGGATGCTGGAACCGCAAGCTTGGGTTTCGAGTCCTCCATGGTGTCTCTGATGGTCATTGAGAACGTCTCGATGGCTTCGAGAATCACATCACTTACATCAAGCGAAAGTTTCCAGGATGCTTCGACCGAATCGAGTATCTTCTGGTCAGCATCCAGATCTCCTTCACTGGTATCCATGTGGTATTAATGATTGTCTATGCGAATGTCTGCGCTGGCTCTTGATGGTGGTAAACTTTGAGATGAGGTTATCTTTCCTCACAACGACACAATAATAACGACACAATAACTAGGGGATTTCAATCGCCATGGTGAGAGTGGATGGAGATGTTTGACAGGAAGAAGTAAATGTGGATCACAAAACTGCGAAAGAGGGCACAAAACTGCGAAAGAGGGCACAAAACCTGCTAAATAGAGATCAAACACAAAGGCAACCGATAAAGAGACATAACTAGCCAAAAAATCTTCCAGAATGACAAAGAGATCCAAGCGATCATTATGATACCAAACAACACCCATTACGGTACTCTTATGGATTCACAGTGTCAAAATCCCAGTGTCGATTCGAATCTTAGTTTCAACTATTCCGTGCCCCCAAATTAAGGTTGCGGTACACGAATCTCATTTGTGCACCCAACTCTATTCGCGTCGCGTCCCAAACTTCTTAATTACCACCCTCCTGTACCGACGCATCTTTCAAAACGGATTTCGAGCAACTCTCCGACTAAACCAACACTTCAATCGACTAATTCAGCAACGGAGATCACGACAGTTCAATCATTTTTCCTCCAACACATCACAACGACCCAATCTATTGATCTGATACGATTAAAAAACGACAGAGAATCCACACCCACCATGGAAGAAGTAGACCGTCTCGTCAACGCGAGTATCACATCGATCGTGTCGGCTCTGGGAGGCTGCGACTTTGCCTCCGACGACGCATCGTACGTTCTGGGAGAAGAGGCTCTCGCCTGTCTCAAAGACATCAAGCAGTGGCTGCGGGCCTTCGACGAGAAATTGGGCCGATCCGACGTGGCCAAATGCATTTCCAGCACCACTCTTGTGGTCAACGACATCCCCTCGATTCTATCCACCTGGAACACCCAGAGTGAAGCTGGCCAGGCCTCCAAAAAGATGGACCGAGTGGCTCTGGCATGTTTGGAAATCCTCGTCCCTTTACTCTGGCCGATTGAGATCAACGAAGAGACACCAGACAACGTGGTTGCATCAGCCGATCTACTCAGACAGGCCCAGATCAAGTACAAGCGTGCACTAATGGGCCATCCCAGTAAGAGCATTCTGAAGGCTGTGGTTCGATTGTGCATTCCATCAGTGGCCAAGTCCAAGACTGAGCGAGATCAGCGAGATATCGGAATCATGAAGCTCGTTGTCTTCTTCATCCGAAACATGCTGGCCATCGATCCCATCGAAGCTGACGGAAAGACAGACGACATCAACCGATCCGCTACCCTGGAGGCCTTTGAGAACCAGGGCGTTCTCGATCTGATGCTCACTCTGGGCTCCTGCACTGGCTACGACATTGTTGGAGTCGATCTGCCTCTTCTGGACTCTCTCTACCAGATGGTCAAGGGTCTGGAAGTCGCCGACATCTTCAAAACATCCTCCTCCAATGAGCCCGACAGCCAGCTCAAAAAACTGCTGGACACGGAGAAGCGCAACAAGCCGGTGGGATCGTCGCGACATTCACGGTTCGCATCCACTATGACCGTTATGCACAACGGAGCGATGATCAGTGTGACAGGACCCACGGCATCCATCGAAAAGAGTTTGGAGAAGTTCGACAAGTCCAAGCAGCCTGGAAGACGACTCACTAAGCCAACTACAGGTGTTTGGGAAGTGCCAGTGTTTGTTGGACATTCTGCGAAACGTTACATTCGAGTCTTTTCGGAGCTATTCAACGATTCCGCCTTCAATCCGCTCATGAAGACCGTGCGAAAGGCCCTGGAGCAGGAGGATGACATTGGACCCGTCTTCAAGCATTATCTGGTTGTTCTCAAGTGGTTCTTGGGTGTCGAAATGTACCGACAGACCCCGGACTTTGGGCTTATCGCCTCGGTGGTCAACCAAGAAGCCTTTATCATCATCATGCGGTCGATTCGACAGGGAGTGCAAGCCAAAAACTGGACTCTGGTGAAAACTGCAATGGACGCATTCAAAACCACGTTGGTTGTGGTCAACCTCATGCCCAACGAGGAGGTGGCATCAAACATCAAGGCACGACTGTTCTACGAAGAGGAGTATCTGACCATGCTGGCTGATCTGACCAGAAGATGGGCTCTACCCTTGACGTTCCTCCAATCGGCAGTGGACATGACTCACACTCTGATCAAGACCCTTGAAAGCTTTACCAAGGCCAACACCACGCTGTTTGTGCGTCGACGGCGTCTCAAAGCACAGAAGAAGGCCGACGATACCGGAAACGTCGAGGATCTGGAGAGTCTTCCGGGCGAAGAGAACGAGGTGGCTCTTGAGTCTCGAGAGCGAAAGTTCAACTTCAGCTCGTTCGAGAACCGGTATTTCCACGAAGACACGTTCACCACCTACCGCATGGTTTTGTCGTCGTTCCAGCAGCTGGACAACTGCTATCTTGGCTGGAGCCTGAAGTTTTTGGACCGGGCTTTCAACAAGCGTGAATGTCGAGTCATGTTGTTTCGGCTAGACTATCTGCAGTTGTTCCGAACCATGGTGAAGGAGTTGACCAGCAGCAATCCCTGGCGAAAGCCGTTTGAGCATTTCTTCAAAAAGTACATGCGTCAAATGGTCCCCATGATGAAGGAGCGTCCTGCTCTGATGGTGGAAGTCATTTTCGCCAAGATTCCGGGCACTCTTCACTACCTCGAGAAGGGTGAGGACAAGCCTGTGCGAGAGCTGAAGGAGAGAACCTCCAAGTTCGTCTACGAGTTCACTGAAGGAGACGACGTGACGGATGAGCGAAAGGTATGCATTCTTGTGGCTTCTCTTCTGGACGAAGAGAAGAAGCAGCTGGTGGAATGGTTCATTGATGAGCTCGATGTGCTCCTCAGAACGCGATCTGCAGACACCCAGATTCTCAACCCTCCCAAGGCCACCGATGATCTCAATGTTCCCAAGAGTATCGATGAGGACGACAAGTTCCGGCTCTTGATGGAGCTTGTGGGGTTCACCTTGAGTCGGATTTCCAAGTCTTCTGTTGGCTGCAAGACTCTGTGTTCTCTTCCCGGAGAAGTCCCCCGGTCTGATGTGGAGCGTGCTTCGGGCTGGTTGAAGCAGTGGTTCTCTACACCTGTGGACTTTGAGCCCTTTGATATGATCAAGCGTGTGCGACGAGATGACAAGGAAAAAAGAGGTGGTGGTGGTGGCGACAGAGAGGGTAGCCAGGACGCCGAGGAGGAGGATGACGAGCTGCCATTGTTCCTTGCATCCGATTCGGAAGACGATATCGAGAACATCAACGATGAGATGTTCGCTCCTGTTCCCAAGGAGAAGCAGCAGCCGAAGCCCAAGAAGATGCTCAGAAGAAAGGGGACCTCCAAGTCCACTCGGGACCGAGAGAAGCGAAAGGACTACACTGCCAAGACCACTCTTGTGGTGCCTGAGACGTACAAGTCTGCTGATTTCATTCACGCTTCGGATGACGATTCCGATGATGAGCGAGACCGCAAGTTCTTTGAGAAGGAGAACGCGCTTCGAGAGGAGCTTCGAAAAGCCATTCCGGACATTGATCTAGGAGAAAAGGTCGACAACGCGTTCAAGCGGCAGTATGCTTACGTTTCTGATGGCGAGGAGGAGCCTCCTTCCGAAACCGAGTCTCACAAGCCGTACAGAGAAAAGGTGGATGAGGACAGGGAAGATCTGGGCCATATGGCCGAGAAGGAGAACCAGCAGTATGACTTTGGCGATCATGATAGTGATGCTGACGACGATTTGGATATCGTTGACGACGACATGAGTCCAACTCCTTCGGACACTACATCTTCTCAACCTGTTAGAAAGAGAAGAATCGTGGACGACTCGGACGATGAGTAGGTAGATGATTGATTATGTATTGTAAGCTAACTGCTGTGTATGTACTGTACGGTATTTCTGTTGTCTGTCTTTAAAAATGCATGTTATAAATTTACAGTCCTCCCTGGATCCCTCACGGATCCAATTATACCTATTGAAGCTGACACTGAGTCTCATTGCATCAGTTGTGTGTGCAAGGAGCAGTTTTCCTTGGTTTTGAGCCACGACCAGCTGAAGACGTGTTTGTCAGATGGTGTTTGTCAGATGGTGTTTGTCAGATGGTGTTGTCAGATGGTGTTCCTGCAATACCAATCCCTGGTCATGTCTGATCACACATTGCTGAAGAGATATTGTAGAATTGAGGTGTGTTCTCAGTTTATTTTTTGAGTGATAGAATACGAGCACCGGTGATTTCAGCGCCCGTATCCCATTCTGTGTGCGCGTCATGAGTAGTCGCAAGTCCAACATCTCCATCCTCTCACTACCGATTACCCCTCGTATCGCCCAGCTCTTGTCCTCTTACCTCGCCCCATTGTATCGATCCATCCAGCTCCAGATCTGTCTCTCCCACACACGCTATACAGTCGCCTCGCAGCATGTATAGCCCCAAATCCACCACTTCGGTCGGCTCATCTGGAGTGATGACTCGCTCTCGGGTGTTGGACAGAATGACATTGGTGGCCTGGTCGTAGCCCTGCAAGATCCCGAGAATCAGCCGGCCGTCCGTCGTGATCACCGTCACGGGCTTGTTGATATATCCACTCAGAGCTGACATGGATGGTGAGGTAGATGTGTGAGACGGATGTTTTGATGGTGAACAAACTCTGGTGGTGTGCATGAGTGATGTGCTGACTAAGGAATTATTTGCCGGGAGTGAGGTGGAGAGACTAGAGAGGATAGCACGTGACTGTAATCCAAGTCCACGTGACTTTGGCCTAACGATTGCTCTTCATATCAATATTTTATCTCATCAGTAATGTACAACAACTGAATATGGAGGGTGGACTTTTACATTAAGAGTTTCAACCATTTGCACAAGTACAATCACCTCCTTTAGTTGTCATCTCGTCACGAAGACGAAACCTTAGCACAACATGTCAAAACCGTAGTCTAGCCCAATAGTCTGTCTGGTTCCATTTGACGACTCATCAACAACGATGCAGACCGGACTTATCCACCACGAAACGTTCCCAGACCATGCCACCTTCAACTACCCAGTGGGAGTTCATACCGAAGTAAAAGAAGCGGTCTCCATTCCCCTTGGAACTGATAAACGGTTGATCGTTACCAGTAATCTCCGACGGGAGCATTTGCTGCTGACTCTGCATTTCACCACTGCAGGAAACAAAGCGGGAGTAATGACTGCGAAAGCGGTTGTCTGGGTTGGAGTCCAAGCTGCCATTCGGCTTCGACCCAGCGACCCCTTGCCAAAGTACGAAGTGGAGTACTTTGGTCTCGACGACTGTGTGGTGTTCAAAACTCGCAGAGTCATGTTCAGACTTCAAGGCCCCAAGCAGAACGAGGGTTGGATGAACTTCATCGAGAAAATCAAACAGAAGGAGTACGATGATCTTCGGCGCCAGGCTCAAGAGAGAAAGGAAAGAATCGAGGGCGCGAAAAAGACGGCAGAGACAGGGGAAAAACAAGGCCCTAGCTTCAAAGAGGTTCGCCTCAACACCGAAGCCGCTGACTTTACAATCGTCTGCGGAGACGATGTTTCTATCCCTGTTCATACAGCTATTCTCTGCACCTTTTGGCCATTCTTCAAGAACATGATGTCCAATGACTGCGACGAAAAGGCCAACAAACAGCTTCGTTTGGATTTTCCTGCGAGCTGGGTGAACCAGATGATTCTCCACATCTACAGCGAAGAGTCCAAAATGACTTTTGATGAAGCCACGGGCGTTCTGATCGCGTCTGAAATGTATCTGCTGCCCGAATTAAACACCGAGGCCTCCAGACAACTCGAAGACCTTGTGAGGAAGATGGAGCTTTCTTTGGCGGACCTCGTGACAGGCTGGGAACGATCCCACAAGGCTAACAATGAAAAGTGGAGCCAACGTTTCGCCAAAATGATTGCAACACGGGACGTCGACGAGAGAAGTGAAGCGATGGAGTCTTGGGATAAGTCTAAGCTCGCGGTGCTTTACTTTGACACCTGTGCAAACATCGAGTAGGAGCTTACCAGCTGTTGATTCTACGAGTCACAAGCCCTATCTATAACTCATTTATTACCATCACGTGTGGGTGGGGCTGTAGCGTTCGTTCTGTACATAATTTTAGCGCTGTGTGTGTGTGTGCAACTGTACCTCGACACACACCTGCTTACGTGAGCGTAACATGTGACCCACTTTCTGTGTGAAAGAATGACATGCTACACTCACGGTCCATCTCATCGCTTCTTCTGGCTGAGCACGGCGCCCAGAACAGCTGCGCCCACAGCAATGACTCCTCCCACGATTGCGATTCCAATCATGCCCTCCTTGGCCAGCTTGTCCTCAATGATTTGACGCAGCTTGGCGCTCTGGGGATCGTCGGGCTCGATCTGAAGCAGCAAGTCGCAGTACTTTCGAGCATCTGTGTATTCACCAAGCTTGTAGGAGCCGATGGCGAGGTAGTAGAGACACTCTCGACGTCGAGAAGGAGTGTCTTTGTAAACCTGGGCGAGAATCTGGACGCCCAGCTGCTGGTCCTCGACCTTTCGAGACTTGATCAGGCCCCAAGCATAGTTAAAGCGGGTCTGGACGGAGACGAAATCGCCCTCGTTGTTGTATTGTTGAGAGAGAACGTAGAGCTCTTCGTCAGAGAGAGGAGACTCAATATCGACGAGGTCTGAGTTAGAATAAGCTGATGGTATGGAAGAGTGTAATAAGGACCAAGTTGATGTTGTGGCAAGAGTTCCAAAGGTGAAGAGTCGCATGATGTAACAGTCTTGGTATAGTTCATGCGATGATGACGGTGTTTTGAAACTTGACACAAACCTCATGAGCATCAGACATTCAACTCAGTGACATAGGTCATAACATCGCCATGTTTGTCACGACCAACTGAACATCCATTGTTACACCAAGTCATCCAATCTGCTGGTTCACAAATACCACAGACACACGCGTCTTCTCGCACCGACCACCCTAACCCCTCTGCTGTTTGTTTGCCACTAACTTGGGTATCACCATTACAGGCTGTCGTTTCTGTACTTGTGACAGTCACACAGTGCCAATTCTCGTAGCCAGGGGGGGCCAGAAGCCCTAATCATTTCAACAACCCTCCAACGTCCTCCGTCCTAACCCCAATCCCCTTTTCCTCTCGTCCTCATGATACTCACTGGGCAAATAGTCCTCCTTCTTCATGGTTGTGTATGGTGGATAGTACATGAGCGGAAGCTCAATATGTAGGGTTGCTGCAGTGGCGAGTCACGTGAGCGAACCTTAACAGAAACTGGACAAGAGACGACAACAGCGCTCAGCAAGCGTGCAAAGCAGTTGATTACTCGGTCACAAGTCGATATCCTTAGACTAAGGCCATTTGTCCCTGTGGCGCTAACGATGGCTTAGTCATCTGATGGGTCCAAAACCTTAATCCGCATGTGCTGTAATTCATAAACCTTATCGTTGTTAGCCAATGGGAGGTGGGGGTTTTGTGTGACGCGTTTGACGGTCTTGAATTGGTATTAGGTGATGAATTAATAGTATTTCAGTGGTTAGGGGTAGGCTACCTTGTGTTGATTGGGGCTCAGCTGAATTTATCACATATCAGGGTTAGGGCTCGCCAAGCTCTTTTGATACTTCTCCTTGGGTTAGGGTTAGATTCCTGGAAAAGAGCACTGACTAAGCGCAAATTTCACACGCATCACCAAACACACATACAGCAAAAATGGTGGTTCATATTATGGGAAAGCGGTTCCAGAACACCTGGAAGGTTTCTGTGAGTATTGAGCGGGTTGAATGAAGGCGGATCAAAAGTTTTGCCGAAAATTTCGAGCGAAAAATGAGCTCGTGTGATGCGAATCAGAGAAGGTCAAAGTGGTGATGTGATGATGTGATGTTGATGAGAGTGTTGGGATGATTTGAAGGTGATAGGGGAAGCGCTTATTTGTGATATCAAGCAGGGAGGAGGGGGTATATCTCGTTTCGACTTGTTGCGACGAGATTGGTCGATTTTTGAGATACCAGATGGTGACAGTAATGGTGGAGTGAAGGGACGACACAGAACGATACAGAACGGTACAAACGGCACAAAAAGAGATATGGCGACACACTGGATGATACTCCACGACACTGAAGACATTGGTAGTGCCTCATAAAGCTCTGTTAGGGTGTTGAGAATGATAGAAGGATACCATTATTGAAGACGATATCTGCTCAGGCTACATCTGTCAATATCTGACGGCATCTGACGAAATTTTGCGGGTACGACCAACCTGTTCACGAAGTCTCCGATCAACCAAAGAGAGATACCCTTTACGAGACATGGAGATGTCAGCAAATCGCCATCCAGGGATTACACATTTCACTCCATCTTCTCATAATTTTCAAACCACTCTACACCATCCACATATGACCTCTAGTCCACAGCTCACACTCCCCAACTAATACTAACCCAGTTCGGACTGTCCCAGCAGATGTTTGGCGTGGGCCCTTTCCAGGCCAAGCGGCTGTGTGCCAAGATTGGCCTGTACCCCGGCATGCGAATGGGCGAGCTCACCCAGGGCGATGTCATGGCTCTGGTCAAGGAGCTGTCGACCAACGTGACCATCGAGGCTGATCTGGCCAAGAAGATCAACGCCGACATTGAGCGAAAGCGGAAGACCGGCTCCTATGTCGGTCGACGACACGTCATGGGTTTGCCCGTCAAGGGTCAGAACACCCGAACCAACGGAAAGAACGCTCGAAAGTTCAACCGAATCCCCCGACGACACTTCGGCTCTGTTTCCGAGGCTCTGGGCAACCTGGCCAAGGAGTACAAGGCTGCTCCCGAGACCAAGAACGCTGGAGTCAAGGGATTCCTCTCCAAGTTTTGGTAATGTATATAGTGCGGCGTTTCTGGCTTGTAGGGCCAGAAGATGAAAAGAATTGTGACTTAATGAAGGGGGAAAATGTAGTCTTGCTAGAAGTACGGATAGAGTCGATTGATGGTTAGACCTTTCAGGCCTGTTGATGTGGGTGGTGTTTGAAGTTCGAATGGGCCATGAGTAAACAATCATGACTCTGTAGTTGTGGAAAGAGCGAGCCATGATGGATCTTGATGTGAGCCATATATTCCGACAAACAAAGTCAGGACTCTAGAATCTGTAGTGTCTCTTAGTCACCTCTCAAGAGAGTCGGACTGGTATATCATAATCCAGCGACCGTATAGGAAAGAGGACTTAAAAAACAGTTTTATGACCAAATCCCCCCTCCAGAACACCTCCAGAATCTGACACAGTCCCTGATTAGTCTGCAACAGCCAAGATAGATCCACCAGAGTGATGATGGTTACCAAGAGAGCTCAATTCTACCACAGTAGTAAAAAACCAAAATCTCCTGATTACGTCTCTCTTGGTATTAACCACATCCTCGTCCTTCAATGCTTTACTTGACTTCTACTCACGACAGCTACCAATTCCACACATGTTCCAAGTGACCTCCAACAAATACCGACAACCACCGCTCTGCTCCTGCGTTCGATTCCTGTGAGGCGTTTTATTTCTTGCAGCACGGTATCGTAACCGCGTACTCCAGATTTCGTATTAAGGTTGGAGTGCATTAACATGATCAGAAAACGACGGATATGGGAGAGAGGCTATCGTGTCGAGAAATGGCTCAAACCGCTCAATTGTTTTTATCACGTGATCATTGACGTTGTATTATGTGATCCCCTCTCACCCAGTTCGTCTAACCCTACCACACTCCATTTTACAGCTCTCCCACTCCCATTCGCCCGCAGTTTAACCTTTGCATCTCCACAGTTTGTATTGGCTGATTTAACACGATTGGGAGATACGAAGATAGAGCCATCATGTAAGAAATGAAAGGACAGCCCCAAGAGAATCATGAGCGACGTAAACACGCCAGGTAAGATGTAAGAAATGTTCTTGAGTTTGGACGAGAAGGTGGAGGCACAACAACAGCGGGAGGTTTCGTCGCTAAAAGACTCAAACAAAAGAAATGACACGTTCACTGGCCGTATGCAGAAGGTATTGTAGTCACTAGAGATTGAGCTAGTGGGGCCATGTTGGGTGGGGTATTGTGGGGGGGAGTTGATTTTTGAGAAAAGAGGTAAAATTGCGATAATTCTGAAAATCACGTGATTCAGATGTGGCCCATTTTCGCGGAATTTGCCCATCAATCCGGACGTCCTATCAACTACTGTCATTCCTTATCTCCACTTCGGAACAGTCACGGTGTGTTAAACTTCAAAGCAAACTTAGCTTTATGAGTTTAGCTGTGAGTCAGGATGGACGGAGAGTGTATATAACCCGCGCTGGAGACCTCAATTTATCAATATGAGCACACCAATCGAGAGGTCGCAGTCAGCTCGTTCGAACCATACATTTGCCATTCAAATAACTCCTCTCTAACACCCACAAACCCCCCTCCCCCAACGATCCTAACCCTGAAAAGTTTGACTCGTACATACACCACATCTCACGACGACACACATAAAAAAACCCACCACGCACTACACCTGCACTTTTTCCACTCTCAACCGCAATGATTCGAGCTACTCGTGGAATGGCCCGAGTGGTCCCTCGGGTGTGTGCCTCTGTGGCCGCCCCCCAGCTGTCGGTTGCCCCCACAACCACCACAACCCCCCGGTACGTTGCCCTCAAACAGAACCTGCGACCCATCTCCACCCGATCCACCGTGGTCCAGCTGCTCAACAACATTGGTAGCAAGCGCGAGGTCGAGCAGTACCTCAAGTACTTCACGTCCGTCAACCAGCAGCAGTTTGCCGTCATCAAGGTCGGAGGAGCGATTATCACCCAGCAGCTCCAGGAGCTGGCGTCGTGTCTGGCGTTTCTGTACCATGTGGGTCTGTACCCCATTGTGCTGCACGGCACCGGTCCGCAGATCAACGAGATTCTGGAGCAGGAGGGCGTGGAGCCCGATTACATTGACGGCATCCGAATCACAGACCCCAAGACCATGTCTGTGGTGCGACGATGTTTCCTGGAGCAGAACCTCAAGCTGGTGGAGGCTCTCGAGTCCATGGGCGTCAAGGCCCGACCCATCACCGGAGGCGTTTTCCAGGCCGAGTACCTCGATAAGGACAAGTGGCAGCTGGTTGGCAAAATCACCCGTGTCGATAAGACTCCCATTGAGTCGTCCATCAAGGCCGGAGCTCTGCCCATTCTCACGTCTCTTGCCGAGACTGCCGACGGCCAGATTCTCAACGTCAACGCCGACGTGGCTGCCGGCGAGCTGTCCCGAGTGATTGAGCCGCTGAAGATCGTCTACCTCAACGAGAAGGGCGGTCTGCACAACGGAACCACCGGCGAGAAGATCTCCACCATCAACCTGGACGAGGAGTACGAGGACCTGCTCAAGGAGCCCTGGGTCAAGTACGGCACCAAGCTCAAGATCAAGGAGATCAAGGAGCTGCTGGACTTCCTCCCCCGATCCTCTTCGGTCGCCATCATCTCCGTCGAGTCGCTGCAGAAGGAGCTTTTCACCGACTCCGGAGCCGGAACCCTGATTCGACGAGGATACAAGCTCGTCACCCGAGACAACCTCAACCAGTTTGCGTCCACCGACGCTCTGCGAGCCGCTCTGGGCCGAGACAAGGACATTGCCTCCAACAAGGTCTCGGTGGCCTCTTACCTGCGAGAGCTCGAGACCACCCCCTTCAAGGCCTACGGAGACGAGCCTCTGGAGGTGCTGGCCATTGTTCGAGAGTCCCCCCACGGAGCGTACCTCGACAAGCTGCTGGCGTCCAAGAACGGCTGGCTCAACTCGGTGACCGACAACGTGTGGACCGCCATCAAGAAGGACCACCAAAAGATGTGGTGGACCGTGCCCGAGGAGGACGAAAACACGTCGTGGCACTTTGACAAGGCCGACGGCTCGTTTGCCAAGAACGGCCAGGTTCTGTTCTGGTACGGCTTCGAGGCCGACGAGGTGTCCAAGCTGATTGCGTCGTTTGTCGCCAACGCCAAGGCCGAGGCCTTCACCGGCGTCCGATCCATGCACACCGGCTCCGGGCTTGGCAACGGCGCCCGAAAGTCGACTAACGTGGCTGCCGGCCGGTACTTCCGACCCACCATCCACTCGTCTCTGACCCCCAAGACCCGACACTTCTCCACCAACCCCAACCCTCCCATCGAGAAGGGCACCAACACCAAGCCCGCCAAGGTCGCTCTGATCGGAGCCCGAGGCTACACCGGCAAGGCTCTGATCGACCTCATCGACAACCACCCCCATCTCGAACTGTCGCACATTTCTTCCCGAGAGCTCGACGGCAAGCCTCTCGAGGGCTACAAGAAGGCCCAGATGAAGTACTGCAACCTGCAGGTCGAGGACATTGTGCGTCTGGAGGAGAAGGGCGCCGTGGACGTGTGGGTCATGGCTCTGCCCAACGGAGTCTGCAAGCCCTTTGTCGACGCCATTGAGGGCGTGCGAAACAAGTCCATCATGATCGATCTGTCCGCCGATTACCGATTCGACACCACCGGCGACTGGACCTACGGTCTGCCCGAGCTGGTCGACCGACAGGCCATTGTCAACGCCAAGAAGATCTCCAACCCCGGATGCTACGCCACTGGCTCTCAGCTCGCCATTGCTCCTCTGCTTCCTTACCTTGGAGGCCAGCCCACCATCTTTGGTGTGTCTGGATACTCTGGAGCCGGCACCAAGCCCTCTCCCCGAAACGACATTGACAACCTGCGAGACAACCTGATTCCTTACTCTCTGACCGACCACATTCACGAGCGAGAGGTGTCTTCGCAGCTCGGCACCCCCGTGGGCTTCATCCCCCACGTTGCCTCGTGGTTCCAGGGTATTTCTCTGACCGTTTCCATTCCTCTGTCCCAGCCCCTGACCTCTCGAGACATTCGAAACATCTACCAGGACCGGTACGCCGGCGAGAAGCTGGTGCAGGTGACCGGCGAGGCTCCCGAGGTGCGACACATTTCCGAGAAGCACCACGTGGCCATCGGAGGCTTTGGAGTGTCTTCCAAGGAGGACCGAGTGGTGGTTGTCGGCAACATTGACAACCTGCTCAAGGGAGCCGCCACCCAGTGTCTGCAGAACATTAACCTGGCCATGGGTTACGGCGAGTATGATGGTATTCCCTTGTAAGCCCCTTTTGTGAAAGGTGGATTATGGAAGCACTAAGCATGTAAGAAAAGATAATTGAAGTTTGACAGGGAGTAGCGAGAGTGATATTAATGAGATGCAGGTGCACATATATACGTGTTGGATACTACTGGTGAACGTCTCAAAAGACGTGTATGAGTGTGGCTCTCAACACAGCATGTTTATAAGGATTGCTTTCCTTGAGTGCCTTCGTCGAACTTATACAGTAGATCGTACACTATACTGTTGTAGGCTTGGAATAATGTAAGTAGATGGCATGTATAGAACACTTTTAACTTATCACCACCCTCTCGCACTGGTCGCACTTTTCGTATGCATCGTAAGACTTTGGTGCAACTTTATTGGAGACCATGCAGATATAAGCGAGTGTGGACAGGGTGTTTTTTGGGGTGTCACGGGAGTCGAATGTAAGTCTCTACTGTTTCATTCTATCTATCACGTGATTTCACCCGTAGCATCGTTTTCCGCAGTCGAAAATACCGTCTCCTCGTTCCTACAGACACTTTCCCAAACATCTTCCACCTACTCTCCTGCATGCAGTATCACGACTGACAATATCAGCCAGACAGACCATACTGTACATCACCAACAACAACGCAATGGTCCACAACAGAAAAACACAAACGGTGGTGATCACGGGCGCGTCGTCCAACCTCGGAATCGCAATCGGCAAGCGGCTGATTGACGAGAAAAAGGAAGACGCCCATCTCACCATCGTGGTGACTTCGCGAACGCTTCGAAACGTCCGAGTCGCCATCAAAACCCTCAAGGCCCACGCCGTGGCCAAGGAGGTCGCCCCCCAGGTCGACTTTGACTACCTGCTGTTCGATCTGGCCGACATGACGTCCATCAACGGCGCTCTGGTCGAGCTCAAGCTGCGGTTCACCCGAATCGACACCATCATCTTCAACTCCAACGCAGCCAGCTACATTGGAATCAACTGGCCCGTGGCGCTGTGGCGCTTCACCACCCAGTTCAAGAGCGAAATCGAAAATCCCAGCTGCATGATCCAGGCTGTGGGAACCATGTCCAGCGACGGAATGGGGGCCACGTACCAGTCCAACGTGTTTGGCCCCTGGTATATGGTGCAGGAGCTGACGGACCAGCTGAAAAACGGCGGCAAGGTCATCTGGATCTCCTCCATCACTTCTTCCGCCAAATACGTCGATCTCGAGGACATTGAGCTCAAACACAACAAGGAGCCCTACAAGGGCTCGAAACGTCTCATTGACGTGGCCCACAACTACTACTCGCCAAAGCTGGAGCAGGAGCACGGAATTTACTCGTACCTGACCGACCCCGGAATCTTCACCTCGTCGTCGGCCTCGCAGTACCTCAACATCTTCTCGGCCTTTGGCATGTATCTCATGTTCTACTTTGCCCGGCTCATTGGACTCACCACCATGAATATTGATCCTTACAAGGGCGCCAACGTGCCCGTGTGGGTGACCATGAGCGACAATTCGGCTGCTCTCAAAAGAGAGTACCGTCTGGGCTCTCGAACCGGCCGATGGGGCGCCGAGATGATGGACGCTACTAAACTGCAGTATGACGGAAGTGAAGAGGTCGGAGCGTACCTTGACAAGGGTATCGAGGAGTGGAGGGAGAAGTTGAAGGATCAGATTAATTGATGAGCGGGGAAACGCGTTCAAACACGGACTCTCTTCACATCTGAATAAAAAGAGGTATGCCAACATCAATACAATAAGTCGTACCATGTTAGATGGTATAAGCGTATACGTCAATCACTACACCAAACCAGGCAACCTTTGGTTGTTGCATTCTGAGAAGATATTAGTCCTTGTAATAGCTGAAACAACGTCCAGCCTTCCACAGTCGTTGTCATAAATGCTTTATTGGAAATGACAAGATGGACTACAGTATGTAACAAAGCACTCAACTCTCAGGCGACGTTACACCAATCTTGGGCGTTCAAACGATAGTCACGTGACAACAGAACTGCGTCTCATCCTACTTTATACCGTGCTCATACTGGTATCGTACCCCGTCGTCTACAAACTCAAGCACTTTGCATCTCGTAAAACTTCGTTAATATACGTCATGTTGCATTTGCAGCCAGTCAATCTATCTCACTGCGTAGACGTCTTGGGCAGAAACTAAATACATTAAAAGAATCACCAGAGTTCGAACTACGCAATTGATTTTTCAAATTTCGAAAATGTCCATTTTACAAGCCAGTTGCCCTACAAGTCGTACTGATCCGGCCTTGTAGCGGATAAATGCAACCCGCTGTGTAAATTAAGGTTCGCTTAACCTTGCTACAAGAGGTCTTTCAAAATGTGTCTTTGACGATTCATATCTGGCCGAATTTTCGTCACAGATCTGGCCATGGCCTGATTAAGTCACTGTAACTTTTTTACGTCTCTACCATCAATATTGAGCCGTTTGTGTAGCTTCCCATTTTTGCCCCACTCACTCGACTCTCACTCTAAAAGCAATACTATAATTGCGAGAGGAGGGCCATTACAGTAGAAGATGATCAATCAAGAGAGAGAGACGTAAATAGTTTGACAGCCGACACGTGACCGTCCCTCTCAGGTCCCCGCACTCGACCATCTAAAAATAGCCACAGCTACAAGTACACAGCCCAATTCCTTCCAACCATTCGGGCACTGCCTGCCTCATGCCTCATGTGATCACATTTCGCTCCGGTTCGCCCGGCCGGGTAACCCCCCAACCAGCCACCAAAATTAGCCTTTTGGCCGGATTGTATTGCCACTAGAGTTGATGCAGTGCATATGTATGTCCCCCAGTGGTGGTATCTCCGGAACGTTCTTTTATCCTGCATTGACACTCCACTAGACTTGTGCGCAAAACACATTCAAGTTCGCCAACATGAACGCCATCAAGTTACAGGTGAGTTTCCAGCTCCGATGGCACTCGCCGCCCGCAACCCATTGACCGTTTTACTAACGCAGAAAAAATTCCCAATCCTCACTCAGGAGGACATTTTCGGTCTTTGCGACTCTTTCCAGTGAGTACCCAAGTATAAAGCCGCAACACAGATTTTACGTGGCGAAGAAGAACTAACACAGACAACTGGACGTCGATGAGAAGGGATACATTGACAAGAACGAGGTGATCAAGGCCGTGGCCGCATCCGGTCGAGCGTCCTACGACGAAATCCGAGAGGCCGTTCGAGAGAACATTGTCGACTCGTCGGGCCGAGTGGAGATGGACGACTACGTGGAGCTGCTGGCGAAAATCAAGGAGGGCAAGGGCTCCAATCCCAGCGTGCGACAGGCCCCCGCGTCGCCGGGACGAGCCAACACCAGCCGAATCGTGGTGGGAGGAACCGCCTCCGGCACCCAACACACCATCAACCAGGAGGAGCGAGAAGAGTTCACCCGGCACATCAACAGTGTGCTGAGTGGCGACGCGGACATTGGCGACCGCCTGCCGTTCCCCACAGACTCGTTCCAGGTCTTTGACGAGTGCAGAGACGGTCTGGTGCTGTCCAAGCTCATCAACGACTCGGTGCCCGACACCATCGACACGCGAGTTCTCAACTTCCCCCGCAAGAAGGCCCTCAACAAGTTCACCATGACCGAGAACGCCAACATCGTCATCAACTCCGCCAAGGCCATTGGCTGTATCGTCGTCAACGTTCGAGCCGAGGACATCATTGACGGCAAGGAGCACCTGATTCTGGGGCTCATCTGGCAGATCATCCGACGAGGTCTGCTGTCCAAGATCGATCTGCACCACCACCCCGAGCTCTACCGACTGCTGGAGGACGACGAGACCCTCGAGCAGTTCCTGCGGCTTCCCCCGGAGCAGATTCTCCTGCGATGGTTCAACTTCCACCTCAAGGCCGCTGGCTGGAACCGACGAGTCAACAACTTCTCCAAGGACGTTTGCGACGGAGAAAACTACACCATTCTCATGAACCAGCTCAAGCCCGACGGGTGCTCCCGAGCTCCTCTTCAGACCCAGGATCTGCTGCAGCGAGCAGAGGAGATTCTCGACAACGCCGACAAGATTGGCTGCCGAAAGTACCTGTCGCCCTCCGCGCTGGTGTCCGGAAACCCCAAGCTGAACCTGGCGTTTGTGGCCCATCTGTTCAACACCTGGCCCGGTCTGGAGCCTCTGGAGGAGAACGAGAAGGTGGATATCGAGGACTTTGACGCCGAGGGCGAGCGAGAGGCCCGAGTCTTCACTCTGTGGCTCAACTCGCTGGACGTGGATCCTCCCGTCGTGTCGCTGTTCGAGGACCTCAAGGACGGAAACGTGCTGCTGCAGGCCTACGACAAGGTCATTCCGGGCTCGGTCAACTGGAAGTACGTCAACAAGCGTCCTGCCAACGGCAACGAGCTCATGACCTTCAAGGCCGTCGAGAACACAAACTACGCCGTGGAAATCGGAAAGGCCAACAAGTTCTCGCTGGTCGGAATCGAAGGAAACGATATCACCGAGGGCCAGAAGACCCTGACTCTGGGGCTGGTGTGGCAGCTCATGCGACGAAACATCGTGCTGACTCTGGCAAGTCTGTCGCAGGGCGGAAAGGAGCTGTCCGACTCGGACATGCTCAAGTGGGCCCAGGGCCAGGTCCAGAAGGGCGGAAAGAGCTCCACCGTGCGGTCCTTCAAGGACTCGTCGTTGGCCAACGGTCACTTTTTGCTCGACGTTCTCAACGGCCTCAAGCCTGGCTACGTCGACTACGACCTGGTTACCCCCGGCAACACCCCCGAGGACCAGTACCTCAACGCCAAGCTGGCCATTTCCATCGCCCGAAAGCTGGGTGCTCTCATCTGGCTGGTTCCCGAGGATATCGTCGAGGTTCGATCTCGACTGATCTTGACCTTTATTGGTTCCCTCATGTCCATCTAAGCCGTTTGACCGTGCTTGGTTGAGATGACTGGTGAGCAGTTTTGGTCACTTGTATGGGCGAAAGAGTTGATTATACTCTCCCCCGCTCCTTGTAACGATATTCAAGAGTGTATGTAATGAATTGTACCATTTCCATGACTTTATTGAATAGATCAACGTAATGAACCCTTTAGTGAAGGTGTGGCCCAGTGCTCTGTGTGATTACTAAGCAGAGAACCTTATCTCCTGTATTTTTGAAACTTTTCACTGGCTATAACTCGTCGTAAAAGCGGGTTAATCGAGAATACATTGCACGATCTTATTTGTAAGTATTCTTTCCATCGTCTCCATTTTGTCCCGAAGCTCTAAGACCACTTTTAAATTGCGCTCACGTGACTTAAATTACAGAGTATGTTCATTCAAATAAGGTTCAAAAAACAGTCCGCAATAGTTTAGTGGCTAGAATTTCCGCCTGTCAGGTTTATACCAGCACGCGGGGGACCGGAGTTCAATTCTCCGTTGCGGAGGTTTGGTTACGGCCATATCCTGGTGAAAATACGGCTTCCCGTCCGATCAGCCATAGTCAAGCACCAGAGAGCCTAGTTAGTATTGTAGTGGGAGACCATACGAGAATCCTGGGTGCTGTAATCTTTTTGCTAAGTGCATTCATTACATTCTTGTTTTGCTAGTTTTTTGTTCCAATCTTCCCATGTGAATCCAATAAATAATACGTTAGTATATGCTCTATCTTCTACCGTCTACCTTCTAACAAATCCGGTCGTCAGTATCCAGCGATCTCGATCGAACGGCAGTCATGGCCTCGAGACCCAGAATCTTTCTGACTCTAGTTCGAGAAGGACGTCTCTCCAACTTCTCGCTCACTCCACTCTCCGGCTCAGCAGTGATGTGGCTGCTAACCGAAGCAATCTTGGGCGCTTCGGTGTCCTCGATCTGAAGCTGGGGAGGAGGACCTTCGATTTTCTTGATGTCTCGCTTGCGTTGTTCCTGCACAATCTCATCGAGAGCCATGTTGAGCTTGTGGAGCGCAAACTTCTCGTCCGACGTAGTCTTCATGGACGACGGGAGGTTCCGGGTCTTCTTCAGAGACGTTTCCAACGAAGAAGCCATGCTCTGCGGGACAGCCACGCTGGGCTCTGCGGGAGTATCTGCTGTGGACGAGGAGAGAGACGAAATGACATCGTCATCCTCTCCGGTGCCTCTCCACCCGTAGATACGTTTGAGTTTCGAGAAGGCGGACGAATGGTCCACGCCCTCGTTGGCACTGTCGGCAGCAATACGCTCAAACGCGTCGGCCAGGTCCTGCTTGGTGACGGCAGGAATCCCGTCTCCAATGTTTTCCTCCTTTCCTACCAGCGGGTCGTCTCCGAACGTGTTGACCCATTCGTGCTCTCGAAGCTCGGCCATGGTCATTCTCTCGGCGGGGTTCTTGGCCAACAGACCCTGGAACAAGTCGACAAGCTCCTCGGAAGTGCCCTCAGGAAGAGGGGCTTCGTTGAAGATGATTTGCTCGCAGAGGTCTGAAATGGACTCGGATGCAAACGGGAGTTTGCCGTAGAGAATGAAGTACAGAGTCACGCCCATGGACCAGATATCGGCAGCTCGGCCACTGACTGCAGAGCCCAGAGTGACTCCTACCTGAGCAGCTCGTTCCAGACAGTGGGGCGACGTGATGAGAGCCAGCTCCGGTGCCATGTATGAGGGGCTTCCGGCCTTTCGCAAAACAGTGTCGTTTTCGCTCTCAAACATTTCCGAAACTCCGAAATCGGCAATCTTGAGAATGTCGTCTTCACTCAGCAGCATGTTGTCGGCCTTGATGTCTCGATGAATGACCCCCTGCGAGTGCAAAAACTCGATGCCGAGAATCATGTCTCGGAAGTACAGTCGGCACTGTTCTTCTGTGTAAGTGGGGTTTTTCACTCCGTCCGTTTCCTCCGAATGCATGAGAACGCCGTGACACCAGTCCATGACCATGTAGAGAGAGTCTCCATGGGGGTCGTCCAGGACCTCGACCAGGTTGACAATGTTGGGGTGGTCGAGTTTCTTGAGAATGGCGATTTCTCGTCGGATGAGGTTGAGCGGGTTGGAGGTGAAGGACTCCAGGGCCTCTTTGATTTTGCTCTGTTCCACGGGGTCCTTGGTGCGCATGAGTTTTCGACGCAGCTGCATCCATTCTGTCTGGTTCATCTTTCGCAGACGGGCCTTGGAGTACGACTTCATGGCAAACTTGTCCTGGGTGGAAGTATCGACAACTCGGTAGACCGTTCCAAACGCGCCGGCTCCGATTTCTTCTTGAATCAGGTAGTTGTTGAGCGTTTTGCCGGTCTCGTCTTCATGGTAGGACGCGTCCAGGGTCTCCTTGATGAGTTTGGGCGTGGTGGAAATGAGCCGCATGTGATGTCGTGAGGGCGATCTGACCACGTCTGACGGCGACGAGTGGACCCGTTTGAGCGGAGGGCGGGCCATGCGTTTGTTTGGTGGCGCCAGCGAGTTATTGCTGCCCGTAGTAGGAGACGTGGTCGGTTTGTGTGTTTGTGTGGGCGAAGTTGTCTGAGACTGTTGTTGTTTATCTTGGTTCCCTGTGACAGTTGGACTTGCACTGTTTTTCACCTCCAAAGAGGAAACTCGTCTGTGGCCCTTGTCGACAACTATCGAGGGCACCGACACTGTGGCGGCCGACGTGCAACACCGGTCCATAGTGAGGGTTTTGGTGGTGGTGGTTTGCACGGTGGTTGACATGGAGAGAGCTGTTGGGAGTGGCCGTAGATAGTGTGTGTGTGTGTTTGGGCGAGTGAAAAATGTGGGTGTTTGTGGGCTGAATAAATAACGAGCTGTGCGACTGCTCAAGTCCTCGAGGGTGCGGTGTGTTTGTGTGTTGAGATGTTGCGGGTTTACGTTTCTGTCAAGGGGAAGACTTTGTCTATATATAACGCTGACTGGCATGGACTCCCTCTCTCTCTCTCTCTCTTTCTCCCTCTTCCACGCTTCCTCTCTCCCAATGTGTTGTAGCCACTACAGTATATGCTTTTTGAGAGGTAAAAACTTGAGTGCGTTTACCTCGAGGGGTGCATATTGGTGGTAGAATATGGAATATGGAGGCATAGAGCAGGTGGAAAGGTGACTACAGAGGGGGGGTCTGGTGACCTCAAAAGAAGAGCATACTGCTACCACAGCCACCTTCTCAGTTCTGCTGTGTTTTCCAGCCACACAATACCACCTACAACGTCGTATCTCTAGAATGTATAGTTGGCTGGTTTGTCTGTCTGACTCATTTAGCTTTGGCTGCAACGTCGCCAAAACAGCGAAAATGGAAATTGCAAAGCTGCACGGAAAATCGTCAAGTCGAGCATGTGAAGCGGAAGAAAAGCACCAGGAGAAAGCTGATAACAAGTTTTCGCCACTTGCGTCACTCTGAAACACGTGGCAAGCATTTGTGGCTCAAAACCCGACTCCTAACACCGCTCGATCGCCACCGCCACTCGGGTCGCCCTTCTATGTATGGAAACTGTGCTATTGTGCAATCCGGCATGGATGCCGCACTGTGACCCACTTGTGCTTGTCTAACGTGGAAGCGAAACTGTGAAAACCCGTCTTTTCAAACTTTGATACTTTGATGGCGATCGCGGAAGAATGATTGAGCTATATGTGGATATGGTGTGGTGTACGTGATGAGATGGTGAGATGGTGAGATGGTGAGATCTGACCACGTCAAACACCAGTCTGTCTATTTACCAACATGTCTATCATACCAACATGTCTAAATACTCATAATTATTGCACCTGTCACAACGGCCAGGCACTGTGGGGTAAGAGAATAACGGAAGGACTAAGAACAGGTTATGGATCCTAGAATATGGGGCGAGTGGAGCACGCCACCTGGTTTCTGCGGCCATCTGGACTGCCCCTCTTTGCATACTCCAGCGACTGGTTGGACTTGTATGGATCCACACATTTGGCATACACTATCTGATTAGCCAGCATAGATGGTGCAAGGGCATATTGGTATGAGTGCGGGGTTTTCCATAGAGTATGCCAGGCGCAGAAAGAAAACAAATGAGGGCATATTTTGACACAGACGGCAGGTGCTTTGTTTTGCTTGTACTTGTTTGTACTTGTACACTGGTTGACACCTTCTTGTTTGTACAGGTACCTGTTTTGGCAGCTGTCACTAATTCAGCCGTCAACCCTCCAGACTAGAACGGCTACAACAAGACTACCAGTACCGCGATCCACCGGCTAAAAATAAATCAATAAAGCAATTAGAGCACTCCACAAGTCCTCCAGATACGCTATGGACTCCAGGTCGGATGACAAGCAAGCAATTGTGTTAGGTTCAAGGGATTGAGGTGAATACTGTGAATGAAGGAGTGGAAGCAGCTACAGCAGATCAGCAGGGCTCAAAAGAAACGTTTGTAGAGTTACAACACCGGCATCTACTAGCTATACTATAGCTACAACACGCTATGTAGCTCTTCAACAGGCGAGACCGTTGTCTGGAATTCAAGACTCAAGACTCAAGACTCAAGACTCAAGACTTCAAGACTGTCTTACAAGTACCAGGTGTACTGCTAAAACCGACAGAAGAAGAATTCAAATGTCAAACAGAACGAACTATGGTGAACTATGGATGAACTCTGGAGTGGATATTTGAACTCTCAACGTGTTGAGTGTCATGATCAATAGGTTGACTTTCTGGTTCCGAGTCGAGTTAGAAGATGGAGTTGCTCAAGTTAAAAGATGGGATTGCTCAAATCAGGAGATGGGAAAAGATACCGGCTTGTGACCTCTTCCAAGAGAGCTCAGCAGTTCATCTTGGAAGTCATACTTGTACCATCTCTGTTCCATAATTAGTCTCCTAACCAAGACACTGAAATGAAACCCACCAATCAGAAGCATGGATCCAATCTCTGTCGAATCGTCCGCTCACCAATCTAATGACTCTTCGTTAAACTATTACCATCCCCTAATAACACCTCCCTACACTTGTAGACCCCCCCACTCATCTCACATAAAGTTCCGATACGCCTCGAAGGTAAAAGCGATAAGAGCGCTAAACGCAGCAATAGTGTGTACTTGTAGGTGTACTTGAACGAGAGATGAGGGTGTGACGAGAAAGTGATGCACTTAGTTCTCGTTAGTTTTGACACCCTTATATACACATTGACATTGGCAGCAAACCACTTCATCCTTTGATTACCATCTTCGATATTACCACCATGTCGGTTTGCCTTGCAACTCCATCAGCTGATTACATGCACGTCATTAAACAACTCTTCCCCACAGTGCAGTCTTATATCCACAACACCACCTACAGTACGACAACAATTCACAACTACATCGATATACACAGCCAACCAAGACATGCGAATCACACCTCGAACTATCCGCAAAGCGGCTAGAATGTCGCCCAACATCCTGCGACTTTTGCCCGCAGCCCGATCTCTAAACGAAGCGAAAACCGAACTGCGATGGATTCAGGCGGATCATCCAGATCCTACACCAAAAAAGATAGCCCAGGCATGCTACGAACGAGGGCGGTTCTCGACCCCGCTGCAGTACGTCATTGGCAACCAGCCGTTTGGATCGCTACATATCGACTGTCGCAAAAACGTGCTCATTCCGCGATCAGAAACAGAAGAGTGGGCCTGCCATCTATCGACATTACTCAAGACCCTGGCCAAACGCAACAAAGACATGCGACTGGTGGACTTGTGCACGGGGACGGGATGTATTGCATTGCAGATGGCCACGTTACCTCTGGCTTTGGTAGCCGGAATTGATGTCTCTTCACAAGCCCTTGATCTGGCAGAACACAATGAACAGCTCAACCGGACCAGCTTGAGAGCAAAGGAGGTCATTTTCGAGGAGCTGGATATTCTGGATCCCAAAAATGACACCCAGATTGCCGCCCTCCACCCCACGGTCATCACAGCCAACCCTCCTTACGTGAGCCATGAAGTGGATGCTGCTCAGGCGGTCAAGAAGCATGAACCCAAGCTGGCAGTGTTTGGTGGCAACGAGTTTTACGAGGCTATTGTTCGAATCACCAGAAACTCGGGAGCACAGGCCCTGGTGACTGAAGTGGGGTACCTGGATCAGGCCAAGTACACGCAGTCATTGTTACCCAAGGACTGGTCTTCGATCGTGTTCAAGGACTTTAGCGACCGGCCTCGAGCCGTATTTGCATGGAAAAACGGAACTCCGTTCGATCTGCTAGGAGAGAGTCAAGGGGGAGGTTATCATCTTGTTGACAGCTTTTGATTGAGGCCAAACAGACCTACAGTACAAGTACCGGTACTACAGTAGTACAGCATGTAGGGGTACCGTAGCACACATGCAGAACATTTCCAAATCATCTTGAACACCTTATATATCATACATATTTTATACATACACGCATTATCATACAGTTCGCACTACTTGTACAAACTTCAGCAAAGTGCACAATCCAACTTCTATTACTGAACCTCTACTTACTCGTCGTTAGCATCCTCCAGAGTAACAATTCTCTTGGGAGCAGCCTCCTTCTTTTCTTCGTCGACAACCTCCTCGATCTTGGCGCCAGAGGTGTTGTTGGCATTGTTGACCTTCTCCTGGATCTGGCCAGCAAGCGCTCGGATTCGCTCGTCAAGCTGGGCCTGGGCCTGCTCGTTCTCCAGCTTGATGGCAGCCTGCTTGTCGGGAGGGTACTGGGCCTGGAGCTGGGCAGCAATGATCTGGGGGTCGATGCCAGAGTCGGACATCTCCTTGATCTGCTGCATCTGCTCGGCAAAGGTGGACAGCTGGGTCTGGAAGGCGGCCTGCATCTGCTCCATCTGGGCGGAAGCCTCCTTGTTCTTCTGTTTTTCCTCCTTGGTCAGCTTTCGCGGGGGCTCCTTGGCCTCGACCACGGCGTTCTTCTTCTTCTTCTTGTTCTTGAACTTCTGGGGCAGAAGGTCTCGCTCGGGGGTTCCGTGCCAGGCCCACAGGGGGATGAAGGAGTCAACGAAGCCCACGTCGGCAAAGAGGTTGGGGAAGATCCAGACGCCGGGCTTGACGGTGGGCCAGGTGACCACAAAGATGACTAGTCGGACCAGAGCAATGCTAAAGAAGACTCCAATGAGCCCCAGCATGCCGACGGACAGGTACCAGACGCCCTGTCGCAGAAAAATGGGCCACAGGGGGAAAAGCACGCCGGCAAAGATGGCAGCCACACCCAGAGCGCCGTACAGGTATGTGGTCAATGGCACGGGGTTGTAGAACCATGTGTAGTACATATCGTCGCCAAACTCCTGCTGGGGGTTGACCTGCAGCACGGGGACGCCCTGCTCGGGCTTTTGTTTCATCATCAGCGCCGTCTGGGTGGGCAGCTTGTCCACTCGCAGCGCCATCTGGTTGATGGGCATGAGGCGGAAGATGGAGATGGCCTCGTTTCGCGAGTTGATGGGCGGCAGCTTGGAGTTGGGCTTGGACTGCAGCTGTTTGTATTTGGGGTCTTCCAGCGCTCGAATCGCTCGCTTGACCCGGAAGAAGTCGGATCGCTTGCCGTTGAGAATGCCGGGCCGCTGTTTGAGCAGCTTGTGGTTTCGCAGGTAGTCTGCCACGGCCAGGGCCTGCGGAGAAATCTCCCGGGCCCCGCCCTGCTGAAGAGGCATGGTGATCTGACCTTGAGGCACGTTCTCAGTCATGGTGGTGAGGTGGTGATCAGGACGTGTGGTGTGGATGATGTTATATGAAGGTGTAGGGTGTATATGCAACAGGGTGTCTTGTTCGGGTGGATTAGGGTTGTGTGGAGTGAAGGGCAAGTGGAGGAGGTTGGGGGAGGAGTTTTGGGATTTTTAATAGTCAGATATTGTTCAGGGTGGTGGTTTACCCGGTTTGGCAGCTTCAGATTTGGTATTGCTACCGCGTAACGTGGCGTTTTAGTGACGTCTTTGAATTGCTATATACTATGCTCTTACGTGTACGAACTTGTTACGTGTGTCCCAATTCTTTAGCTTGGGGGCTCTATTCTTCGTGTTGATCTCGTAACTCTGTATGGGAAGGAAGAGGAAGGGTGATCAGCATACATTATATGGGTGGAGATTGTGCGATGAGGTGAATGGTAGATAGGTTGATGAAGTCACGTGACCGATGGAGGCGGTTTGCGTAATCGTTCACACTCATACACTTTCAGCTTAGGTACGGCTACTGTGAATTATAATTGAAAGTAGATCAACCGAGACATAGTCATTACGTAATGATATGTTCAAGAATCTTTTACCAGAAATAACCGCTCCTGCTGACGTACAAGGACAATATTCGTATGTTCATTGCAGACCTTGATATACTGTAAGGAAAGTAGCTTCAATCTCTACTTGTAGATGTCCATGACTTCACACTGTATGAGGTTTCGTACGGCTCACACTGCAGTACAGTACTCCTTCTACCACACCAATCACAATAATTAAGTCTATTCATTACACTTAGGTAAGCTGTTTGTATCCGTTTAGACCGCTGTCTATTTCTCGCTCTCCACAATAGCCATGATCATGCAGTAGAGGTAGTAGAAGAAGAGGAAGAAGTAAAAGCCTAGCTTGATGAAGGACTGCTTCTTGTACTTGTTGAGAGTTCGGAAAATCTCGGTGGCATCCAGCTTGTACTGGGGCCAGTCGAGGAAAATGTATCGCACGTTGAAGAGAATCATGGGCAGGTTGATGAGGAAAGAGAACCACTTGAAGTTGATGAGCAGCAACAGCGAGGTGAAGAGCTGCAGACCGGCCTCGGGTCGGATGTAGACGTTGAGCTTGTTGCACAGATCGATGGGGTTGATGAAGTCGGCCTCCAGGTCAGAGTACATGACCACGAAGAAGACCTGGAAGAAGAGAGAGCCTGCGTTCAGCAGGACGGCGCCAAGGTAGAGGCTGAGTTAGTATGTAGGGGGGGAGGGCGGGGAGGGAGGGTGAAATAATGCGTGAAATAATGCGTGAAATAATGCAGTTTGGCGAGAAGGCAGAATGGTAGATGAGCACAGTTGTTGAGTAGGACTTGGTGATAAGGAAGGTATATGGGGTAGTAGACTAGTCCGAGAAGGAAATCTCAATCCGATCAACGCCAGCGCATTCAGACTGCTATCAACAGACGTGATTAGACGCAGACGTGACTAGACATGGCTAGAGTCAGGGATGTGCTTTGTTTGTGACAGGAGAGAACAGTTTTTCCGGGCTCAATCGATGCTGTTTGCTCAACCCCCACCTGGTATCACACTCTGTTCATAGCTGCTTGCTGATAGAACAGTCTCATCTCTTATCATGGCTAGGGGTGTGTCTCATTGTAACCAACGACTGGAGGGGCGATTGTGGTATAGCTTGAAGCGTGCGGCAGAAGTCTAGCATACGTGCAACGAGCTTTGTCGTCGCAACTGCACCACACCACACATGTCGTCTAACCACATTGCCAACCAAGTTGTTGTCTCATGTCGTCCACCACGCCCAGTCAATGTCAACGACAATAGCAACAATGGGCAAAATGCTCCACGATATCACATCCATTCTGGTAACACAGACCCGCGCTTCAATCTGTTTGTGTCAATTCCCCTCAATCGATCGCCTCTCGACTCTCTCGCGGTATCGTCCATCCATTTGTGCCAACCTCGGCTAGTTGCTCAAGGGCAAGACAACTAGGCCTCGCCAATCGGATCCATATCTGCTGTGGGAACACAGATACGGCTCTCGGAAAAGCGGCGCCCGCACCACGACTCCGTCCGTGTCATACTCACAAAATTCCGCTCATGTTTTTGGGTGTTTAGTATCACTAGTGTGTCGGCCAAGGTGCTAAGACTAGAAAATTGCTGGGTTAGGTTTCCCACCGCTCCCACGCCTTTTCATCTGCAGCCCTTAAGCTAATACGAGAGATCGGGGGAGGGGGCTGGCTACAGTAACAGTGGCACCATACGATAGTGTAGACTAGGTGATGCCAAGTCACGTGAAATGTGTGGAAGGCACGTGACAAAATAGTGAAGATCAAATTGATCATATGGGAAGCGTCTAGAGCCGTTAGAACGTTAGGCTGATGACTAATCTCACCTCGCGAGGGCTAGCGACAGGTGACCTTCAAAAGTTTAGAGGATGTGGATAACTTGCTCAAAAATGAACATTTTGGGAATTTAATTACACCATTACAGTCAGCAGCAGGTACAGAATCCAATGATATAACCCACTTGCTGGTAGCACTCGTTATGACCACGCCAAAGTCATTTTCATGAATAAGACGTGATACGGATAAAGTTTCGGCTCGCAACTGTCCCGTGATCTTTGCAGAGAGTGTTATAGTCGGATTTGGAGTGACGGAAAGGAACCAGAATTTTATCAGAATACTCATTAGCTGCTATACAACAATCTGTCAAAAATTGGTTCAAAAATGACACTTCTATACACCTCTAAAACCTCCCCGAAATATTGAACTAACTTCAACTAACCACATATCTATTCTGACTTGTGCACTTAACTCAATTGAGATTACCCTTACAAGTTTTGAGGTGCCTGTATTTCGCCTAACTCTTGTCCTTTTTGTGTCACATTGAAATTAAAGTATATTAGCACCCCCAATAGCCTCCCACACCAACTCCCACTTCCCCACCACCTCTTTTGGCCATTCTACAATCACCCCAAAACCCATCTCGAATCACCCAAATAGAGTTGCTCACCACATCCACACACATCTCCATCTACACCCGGTATGATCACCTCATTCCTCAAGTACTCGGCGCTGGTGTCTATCAGCTTGATAGCCGCGGCAGAGCTGCAGGTGATATTCGACGCGTATCTCAATGCGACGTTTGTGGAGACCGGCGCCAAGATCGACAAGAAACTGGCGGCCCAGGATGGCGACATGACAAGTGAAGAGGTGTACACAAAGATGGGAGTCAACGTGGAGAGCGATCACGAGGACGAGGAGGACGACGACGAGAGCGCGTCTCGAGATCACACGGGCTCGTCTCCGTGGAAACGACCCAGCATCAGTGAGAACCAGGCATACCAAAGGGGAGCCAAAAAGTTGCATGACCAGTTTCTGGACGAATTGAAGACTCGACAGAATTCGGAAACGTGTTCGGAGGAGCGGACCGACGCTCTGTTTTCGGCCCTGACCCGACTGGTCGACAAGTACAGAACCAGACCGATGATTCACCACGCTGCATCTAATGTGGATCATCCTGCATCAGGAGTCAAGTGTGTGGCTTGCAATCAAACGGTTTTGCTGCAGCGAGACCGCCATTACGTCTGCGTGCACTGTCCCAGTGGCCAGAACGTGATTTGCATCTTTTGTGAGGGTCGAGAAATGCATCCAGAGTCACATATGCTCTACAAGATGGACAAGTCCATTGGAAGCATGCGGTCTCTGCTATACTACGCTGAGACTCACCCAGCATGGACAGCCAAGATCGAAGACGACTTCTCGGCTCCTGATCCCGAGGAGTTTGTGGATCGCGATCTGCTGGCTGGATGTGCCCCCATGAGCCAAGAACGACTCGAGTTTATGTTCGAGCAGTTCATGGGATGGTGCGATATCCGGTCGAACGAACCCCGAAAACTCAACATGTCTTTGGACCGATACAAAGAGCTGCTGAAGCTGGATGACCCTTACCTGCTGTCGCTGTTGGAACAGCATTTCACCCAACCAGTGTCCTTCTCTGCTTACGTGAGATTTGTGCTGTCAGTCTTGTCCGCACCCTCCAAGGCTCTGATTGATATCTGCTACGACATGATCACTCAGAAGGACGAGTCATATGTCACCATGGCGTCTGTCAAGGCTGCGGTGTGGCAGTACTACCTGTGGGCACAGAAAATGGCCAACGAGGCTATCACCATTGAAGAGCTGCGAGAAACGCAGCAAGAGATGCGAAACGGCTACACCGACAAAACTAAGCTGTACGAGAGATTGGGAGCTCTGAGCAACACAAAGGGAACCAAGACGTTCAGCTCTGTGGTGAATGGAAAGCAGGTCACCGACTTCCCTCGAAAGCACGAGAACCTGCTCATCAACGTCCCCGTTGTCTCAGACAGACCCGACCTGTCCTCCAACTCCATGTTGATTGCCGAGCAGTCTATCAATGAGATGACAGTCAAGGCGTTCGAGGAGGCCGGGTTCAACGAATTCTCCTTGCTCACCAAGCGGGACTTTATCAAGCTGTCTGGCTACCCTGGCTCTGACTTTCAGTCCTGGCTCTTTAATTGGTTGGAGGCGTATATTATTTAACCAATGTACTTATATCACGACGGAGCTTTACTCTATAGCTATACAGTACCTAGTAATTAATGCATATTCATGAAACAACAACTAACACAAACTCCGCTAGAACTCCTTCTTCTCAGTCAGATACAGGGTGGCCTCCCTGAGATTCTGCTTGGCCAAGTTCTGCATGTCTCCAAAGAAGTCGTAGATGCAATCCTCTCCGATGATGTTGTATCCTGAGTTTGGTCGCTCATCGAAGATGCGTTCTCGATGAGACCTCCAGGGACCTCCAAAGTAGTACTTGAAGAGCTTCTGTGTCTTTTCGTCCAAAGCCTTGAATCGAGGCAGCAGATCCTCCAGCTCCTTCATCTCACCCACAGCTTCCAGGTAGCACTCTTCCATTTCCTGTGCTAGAGCCTCTATGTCCTCGATCTTGTCGTCTTTGTACTTGGCCTGTTCTCTGGCCACTTCGTCAGATCCGAATGAGTCCACGGAGGCAGCGTCATCTTTTTCGTCCGACTTTGTGTTGTTTTCAGCTTTGGTGTTCTCCTCTTCAGACTTCGAGTTTCCTTCACTCCCCCCTGACTTGGGGTTTTCGTTGGGAATTTCGCTGGGAATTTCGCTGGGGGTATTATTTCCAGTCAATGTTTCCTCGGCAACATCGACTTTGGGGTCTTCTTTGTTTGTAGACATGGTGAAAGGTGTGTATATTCTGTTGGTCAGGAGGAAGAGAGCAAGATCGAGATAGGAGACTCATCATACAGCTGGGTCATACTTGCATGAGGAGAAAGGGGGAGTGGATTGTGCAGTTATGAAAATGAAGGTATTAAATGGATCATGAGAGCTGGAGTATTGTATCCAGATTATTGCATTTTTTCATTGCTATACAAAATGTTGCGTATTGGGGGGCCCAACTTACCATAGAGTAGCTCTCTGTAGACTCATTACTTCAAGTATGAGCTCAACAACGCCAACTAACTTTGTTGATATCTATAAGTAGAGGAGGGACCTAGCAGTGGTATAACTCGCTATAATGTAATTTGGTATGAATATGAATTACACCATTGCAGTTGACGCAGCTGATAATCTCTGATCACGCCATTTTCATCACCGCAACTATCCTACTGAGAAATCCCAACCTCTCACACACCTTCCTCATATCGTTCGTTCATGCATCAACTTTAGCACCACTCTTTGTTCATCACCACATTTACATCCACACCAACACACATTTCAGCCTCGATGGAACGGCGCAAAAAGCAAAACGAGGGTCTACTTTCGGTGTACCCGCCCCCGCCATGGTACTCGCGGTATTTCACAGACGAAAACGTCGCCAAAGTGAAGGATTTGCAAGGGTCCGACAACAACCCCGAGCTGACGGAAGCTCCTCTCAAATATCTCACTCCGCCCTCCCCACCGGAAGCAGGAGCATATCACAACTTTGGCGACGTGTGGCAAGTGAACGACAAGCTGGCAACGCTGGAGGATCTCGGCATTACTCAGGTCTACGATGGAGCAGCTATTCGGGGAGAAGGACAGGAAAGCGGAGCTCGGGTTCTGGAGCTGAAAAAGCTGACAAAGTCGCTGTTGCTGGCGTTTGTGGAGCTCACGGGGATCATGGGAGTTGCTCCCGAACAGTTTCCGGCCAAGTTTGAAAACGTGCGGGTTCTGCTCATCAACATCCATCACATTCTCAACGAGTATCGACCTCACCAGGCCCGAGAAAGTCTGGTGACGCTGATGCAGCAGCAGATCGAGGACAAGAAACAGCATGTGGAGAACATCCGACAGTCATGTGACAAGGTGCGAGATACTATTCGAGTGCTGAGTAAACAGTTCGATCAGGTGGACGAGTTTGAGGAGACGGGAGGAGTCACGACCAAAGAGGTCAAGTATGTGTCCGGTAAGGACAAGGACTTGTTGGTGGTCAAACTGGCCGAGCAGGCTTGTAAGTAAGACAAAGATATTTATTGTTACGCAAATCGGTGTACGGTTCTGTCCCTACAACGGATACATCTATACGTTAATTACACTATAAAAAGGCTTGCTGATGTGTTGACAAGCCGTTAAAAGAAACTGACAAATTCAGTCATGCCACCTGGGGGGCTCGCTTAAACGGCAAGCTGGAAACCCTCCTGGTTGATCATCTTCTGGTAAGGCTCCAGAGCCTTGGCAACAGTCTTGTTGACAAACTTCTCGGTCTGCTGGGGGGCTCGTCCCACAAAGGTGGAGGGGTCGAGCAGCTTCTCGAGATCGTCGTGAACGGGCTTGAAGTAGGGGGTGTTCTTGATTCGCTCAATGAGATCGTTGTCGCCTCCCTCCTCCTTGACGACCTGGGCGGCCTGGTGAGACAGCACTCGGATCTCCTCGTGGCACTGCTGTCGGTCTCCTCCTCGCTGGACCATGGCCATGATGATGTTCTCGGTGGCCATGAAGGGCAGCTCGGCGGCGATTCGTCGCTCAATGACCTTGGGGTAGACCACCAGGCCGGAGACCACGTTCAGAAGAGTGGACAGAACAATGTCGGCGGTGAGGAAGGCGCCGGGCAGAGAGACTCGTCGGATGGCAGAGTCATCGAGGGTTCGCTCGAACCACTGGACAGAGGCGGTCGAGGTGGCATCCTGGAAACAAGACTGCAGGTGTCGAGACAGAGAGCAGATTCGCTCGGATCGCATGGGGTTTCGCTTGTAGGCCATGGCGGAAGATCCGATCTGGGACTTCTCGAAGGGCTCCTCCATCTCCTTGAGGTTGGCGAGGAGTCGGACGTCGGTAGCGAACTTGTGGGCGGTGCAGCCGAGAGAGGCCAGAGGAGCCAGGACGTCGACGTCAATCTTTCGGGAGTAGGTCTGGCCAGTGCAGGGGTAGGCGTAGTCGAAGCCCAGGAGCTCGACGACTCGCTCGTCAAGCTGCTCGACCTTGTCGTGGTCACCCTCAAACAGAGACAGGAAAGAGGCCTGGGTACCGGTGGTTCCCTTGACTCCTCGCAGTCCAAGGTCGTCTCGGGCTCGCTGCATGTTTCGCAGATCCCACAGGAGCTCCTGGATCCACAGGGTGGCTCGCTTACCGACGGTGGTCAGCTGGGCTGGCTGGAAGTGGGTCCATCCCAGAACGGGCAGATCCTTGTACTTGAGGGCGAACTGCGAGAGTCGGTCGATGACGTTGACGAGCTTGGGGATCAGAATGTCCAGACCGTCTCGCAGGAAGATGAGATCGGCGTTGTCGGTGACGAAACAAGAGGTGGCTCCCAGATGGATGATGCCGGCAGCAGCGGGGGCAGTGAGACCGTAGACGTGGACGTGGGACATGACGTCGTGTCGCACAATGGCCTCCTGCTTGGTGGCCTCGGCGATCTCGTCGTCGGAGATCTCCTGGTTGGCCTTGAGCTGCTCCAGAGCCTCGTCGGTGATCTGGGTGATGCCAAGCTCCTTCTCGGCCACAGCGAGGTTGTACCAAAGCTTTCGCCAGGTGGAGTATCGGTTCTTCATGGAGAAGAGCGACGACATCTCCTTGCTGGCGTATCGCGAGGACAGAGGGGTCTGGTACGAGTCGTTGGAGGACATGGTGTGTGTGTGTGTGCGTTGTCTGGTGGTGTGCAGAGTGGAGACAAGTTCCTAAACGTCCGTTCCTTCGCTCTCTATATCAATGTGCATTTTTTTAAGCTTCCAAACTTTACCCCAAGTGAAACTGAAAACCACTTTGTCTGTATTCATCAGTATAAATTGACAGCCCATATTTGTGTGGTGGGGTGACTCGTATGCCTTTTCCAACATCAATTGTCAGTTATCAGTTTCATCTAATCTTCTTTGGAAACCCAATTGATCGAAAAATTGCCCCTTTCAGCTCCATATATGACCTGTTGAATCGTCTATAATTGTTCTGTCAGAATGTTCAACTTGGTGGTTGTGCCCTCCCCCATCAAAGTTTTGCTGCAGAACTTATCGTGACTCAGGTCAGCCCGTGTGTGTGGGACCATGCGCAGATATTGTGTATCCCAAATGTAAGACATGTAAAGATGCGACTTCCGTCTCTTGTTCCGTGTCAGATAGCGATGCGATGGATCTGACCCAGTTGGGAAATTCCAGGTTGAACAGGTCGTTGATGTTTCAACTCATCATCGAGGGTTGCATTTGCACTTCTAGTATCGCTATAATGGCACCAGGCTAGACACACTTCACGTTTCTTTTGGTCGTATTCGGTGGGTCTGGTCTATGGTTGTCGGGGCTCATTTTGCTGAACGAGTAGATGGCGTGACGAAGGAGTGCAAGAGAAGTCAGTTTAGACAAATACTACTCTGCGAAGCGTCTCATTGAGTCAACTTCAAAGCATGCACACTGGTACCCGACGGTACATACTGTACATCTTCTCATACCCTCACTCGAGACCTTCCAAACAACACACTGTGACTTGTTTGAACTGTTCTATGATTCCAATGCTCCAGAATTAACAACGGCGGTAATTGCAGAAGCCGATTGGATCCCTCAAGCAATTCTTTCTTCAGCTTAAACGCCAACATCACGGCTATTACTGTACAGTAGTATCACCTTGTACAACCAACTACCGAGACAAGTGCAACTCACCGAAATCAGTTGAGAATATAATCTGTGGAGTATTTGATCTCTGATAATCAAACAGATGACTTTTGATCTTCCCACTCTCAGAACATCTCCATAGACCACATGTCAGACGCAAGATAACTCCTCACCGCAGTCCATTGAAGGGTGTGTCTGTAGGACTCTTCAAAACGCACGATTCTCGATAAAAAACCAAAGAAAACCTATAAATCAGTTGAATGAACGACACTCAAGACAATTGATCTGTCACCTCCCCCTTACCTCTCTCTCCAAGACCAGATATCCACCCCCATCGCCCCACCACTTCAAACCCTAACCTCCCACTTCCACTGCACACTAATTACCTCACAGCCAGCACTGCACTCCATCTCCCTCCACCACCACACAACAGTCAGTAGAGTCGAGCTCCTGACCCATCCCACCAACCCACCAACCAAACCGCTCACAACCAAAATGGAATCCTTCCGACTCGGCACCACCGCTATCGCCGACCACTCCTTTAACAAGGACCACACCTTTGTGGCCGTGGCTCGAGAGAACAATGTCACTCTTCTGCAGCGAGCCAACGGCAAAATCCGACCCGTTCCCGGAAAGGCCGGCACTCTGCGATTCCACGACAAGACCGTGACCGGCGTGGATATCTCCTGCGACGGCCGAATCGTCACCTGCTCCCAGGACCGAAACGCTACCGTGTGGGAGCTCCAGCAGGACGGAACCTGGAAGCCCTTCCTGGTGGTGCTGCGAATCAACCGAGCCGCCACCACCGTGCGATGGTCTCCCGACGGCTCTAAGTTTGCCGTCGGATCCGGAGCCCGAATCATCGCCGTGTGCTACTTCGAGGCCGAGAACGACTGGTGGATCTCCAAGCATATCAAGAAGCCCATCCGATCCACCATCACCAGTGTCGCGTGGCACCCCAACAACGTCCTGCTGGCCGCCGGATCCACCGACGGACACGCGCGAGTCTTCTCCGGCTACATCAAGGGCATCGACGCCAAGCCCGCGCCAACCGCCTGGGGCGAGAGACTGCCCTTCCAGCACCTCTGTGGCGAGTTCGCCAACAAGACCTACGCCTGGGTCCATGACGTGGCCTTCTCTCCTTCCGGAAACTCTCTGGCCTACGTTTCCCACGACTCCTCCATCACCGTGGTGTACCCCTCTGCTCCCGACGCTCCCCCCAAGGCCGTCATCAACCTGGACACCTCCTTCCAGCCCTTCCGATCGCTGGTGTGGACCACCGAGGACCAGATTGTCGCTGGAGGCTACGACTGCTACCCCATCATCTTTGGCGGCTCTGAGTCTGGCTGGAAGCAGACCGGCGCCATTGACGACCCCAAGAAGAACAAGAAGAACTCGGGCCCCGCCTCCCAGTTCGATGAGGATGGAATGCCCACCGGATCCGCTCTCAACATGTTCCGAGCCATGGATCTCAAGGGAACCACTCAGCAGCCTAACGATGATGATCTGCTGACCATCCATCAGTCTCCCATCGTCACCCTTCGACCTCTGGACGAGGAGGGAGGACGAGTGACCACCATTTCTTCCACTGGAGGCGACGGCCAGCTGGTCATCTACCGGGTTTAAGCCCAAAGGCGTGATGACATGTAAAATACCATAACGACCTTGTACAACGATATAAGTAACGATTAAGCATAGATGTGGAGGGTAGGGGAGAAAGTACGATAGAAAAGAGAGATGCCAAGGAGTCTCGACGACAGTCCTGGTTGTCGTATCCAGAAAAGGAAAGCAACGGCTGTTAGTATCAAAAGATACGACAGCGCGTGCCTAGAAGCAATTGCTTTTTGCATCTCAGACAAGAAGGGTAGTCTAGTGAAGTTGACAGATCTTGTAGACAGGAGTGAAGCAGCCGTATGGCCGCTCATGACAATCTCCGATCTAGACCCAATATAAGTGAGACCGGTCTAGCAGATGTCAAGCCGTGCAAGCTTCTGTACTGCACGTAGCTGGGCCAATCTGGACGATGTTGAAGATAACTGAGTCGATCATCGATAGAGTGAATTTTAGATGGCAGGCTTCTGTGGATCACAGACCATTCGAACCCCATCAATCTACCATACTCAATGGCAACGTTGCTATCTCAAACTCTTCCGTGGATCTACCTGTCATTGAGTTGATCCACGGAAGATTTGGCAGGAGTAGCTACGGATTAAAGCAAGTGATTGTGTACTACAAGTACAATAGGATTATGAAGCACTCGCGTCCACTTGCTGTACTGGTATCTGTATAACACCGTACTTGTACTTGTAGCTCATGGCCTGCAGTTTGGCCGTTATGTAAGAGTTGGAAATCAGCTTTTTGGCAACACCTCTCATTGAAACCTTGCATGGTGTGTAATTATTTATAAGGATGCCGTTGAAACTCTACCTTGGCAACAACTGAACTGGTAGGTGGAGGTGTTTGTCACTGTGTTTTGTGGTGATAGGGTGGATTGAGTCACGTGATGGGATGAGGATACTCTTGGTTGCTCTAGCACGCCAGAGTCTTCGTCAAACTGCTTAGTAAGACACTCCACAGCCTCAACTGCAGCTGAACCGTCTGTCGTATAATACTTGGCATCTTGGCTCAACTCTTCTAACTTTGATCTCCAACGATATATTGGTAGTTTGAAAGTGTTTTGCGATAACTCAGAGTGGAGACAATGGCAACGTGGGTCGATCGCGAATGGATCTTCATTTTTCTCAACGTCCCTTTTACTATTTCACACGCCCCATCCTGTCATTTATTGGTCCCTCTCTCCCCCACACATTCAACAATAAGTTGACATTAGTAATTCACCTGCACTACCTCACAACGAAAGCCTAATATTCACACACACACACACACACACACGCACGCACCTCCAACCTCTAACCGTGATACAGGACCCAACACCTCCTTTCATCTTTCACAACACACAACACAGTCGTTCTCACAAAAACACAGAGATGGCAGACCCAAGCGCTATGGACGTCGACACACCTGTTGAGCAGGTCGAAGAAGGTGAGTATACGCCACGCCACTCTCCACGCCACACCCAACAACGCTAACCCAGTCATCGAAAAGCCCAAAAAGTCGGCCAAGAAGCGATTAGAAGTCAAGAAGGTGAGTACCGCAGTGATTTGATGGGGGAGGAAATGGGGATTCGGAGCATTAGCTCTTGAACGAGGACTAGGATATGCGTGCTGGATTCACCTGAAGAATGCCGTCTGAAACGTGTCCCCAACACTTGACGATACCATGATTGCCACCGAGACGAGGTAGAGGAACGTCTGTTGCACAGAATGCATCTTTGTGGTATGAGAGAACAACATATCGGTCGGCACAAAGAGTCTAGCGTCACCATGGGTCTCATTGGAGTGAGGATTAAGATTGCGATCCAATAACCACGGCAAAGACCAGCGACTTGGCACCTTGGTGGATCAGTCAGAACAGGGTGATCGCAGAGACAGCAACAACATAAGGAGTGTCTTTGGTGCATCTGTGGTTATTGATGGGTTGGATCTATGCTTACTTCATCAGCAAGTCCGCGTACTGACTAGCTAGATGTGCTAGAGAGATTCTCTCTGTGACTCTGGTGGTGTGATTCGGGACGTGTTTTCTCATCCAGGTGGCAACCCAAACGCACATCGTGGTGCTAGTCTGAACCAGACGCCCCCAACTCTCTCCAAATACTAACTCAGTGGTCGGCGGTAGCATTTTGGTCGTGGGATATCCAGGTCGAGACCTGTGCCATCTGCAAAAACCACATTATGGAGCCATGCATCGATTGCCAGGCCAACGCCTCCGGAACCCAGGCAGACTGTAACGTGGCCTGGGGCAAGTGCAACCACGCCTTCCACTTTCATTGCATTAACCGATGGCTCAAGTCTCGAAACACTTGTCCATTGGATTCCAAGGACTGGGAGTTCACCAGATACGGCCAGTAGTGAGCTGGACAGACCAGGCTCGAGTGTGTTTCTGAGTCCGTTACAGCACGATACACTCGAGATTGATTGCCTTTGGAAAAGATCCGGTCGCGTGTGAAAAGACAAGCAGATCGGCCAGCCAGATACCGGCTATTGACATTGAAAATCATCATGTACGATACGTACCGGTACGAGCAGCGAGTTGGGTTAGGATATATATTTACAATTGTTATTGTGTGTGCGTAAGGCTTCACTGTAGTGTTGCGTACTGTAGTTTTAGATTTTAAGCGTCTCTTCCAGGACACCGGGGGAAAGATCCGATGACGGTCAAAGAAGAGCAAATGCCTTCCATGGCCTTGAGAGTGTTCTTCATGCGGTCTTCGTTGACATGGGCCCGGCATTCGACGAAGAAAATGTAGTGCCACGAGTCCTGAAGTGACGGCCGCGAGTTGATGCTGCTCAGATCGATGTCGTGTTTTCGAAACTCCTCCAGCACCGCACACAGAGCTCCAGGGTTGTTATGGGTGGTGGTGAAGGAGATGAGAGACAGATCATCGGATGTGGGCGGCGGGTTCTGCACGTTTTTGAGACTGCTGAGACCCAGGAATCGGGTCGTGTTGTTTTTCTTGTCGGCAATGTTGGCCTCCACCAGCTTGATGCCTGCTGCTGCCCCTGCCATTTCGGAGCTGATGGCTCCAGCGTTTGGTTCGTTGGCTGCCAGCTCAGCAGCCTTGGCAGTACTTGCCACGTCGATCCGTTCGACGTTGGGGTACTGTTTGAGGAAATCGACGCACTGGCCCCAGACCTGTGGGTGCGAGTATATTTTGGAGATTTCCGTCTTGTTGGCGTTGGAGAAGAAACAGTGGCTCACAGGAACCAGCAGCTCGGCTGTAGCGGAATAGAAGTAGTCGTCACTGAGCAGACGCTGTCGCAGAAAGTCGAGGGTCCACACCACCGAGCCGTTGGTGGAGTTTTCAAAGGGCACCACTGCCAGCTTGACTTCTCCCGAGTCCAGCAGCTGGAAGCACTCTTCGATTGATTTGGCCGGTCGAAGAGTCGTAGGAATGTCCAGAGTGTCCTGATATTGTTTGGCGGCCGCGTGTGAATACGTGAACAACGGTCCGAGAAAGGCAATCTCCTCTGTGCTCATGGTTGGTTGTGTTTTCAGAGTAGTGTTGTTTACTGGTACCGGTAGTGAGTGGTGATCAAGTGCTCAATGATGTGACTAATTAATGTTGGATCATGTCAAACACTGCAGCTCCGATATCGCACCCAAAGTTAATGTGGGGTTGGCAGGGTATTGTAGGAGTGGTGTGGTGATAGGTCACGTGACTGTGTTTGACGGTTATATTAACACTCGAAAAGATTTCAATTCTACCCCCATCTCCTTTCACAATCCCATGGCTAGGCCGTTTAGCACAACTGGTTTAAATGAGCGGTGTGCTTAGGCTGCATGAGTGTGCTTATGAAGAACGCTTGTGATACGCCGCAGTGGAACATGTTTGTTAGAATGGTGAGTTGGTAAGGAATGAGAAGAAAACATGATTCATAGAGATCGGTTGCGAGGATTTGCGAAAACATCAACCCAAATGAGCCAAAGATCAATGTTTTGGACGGACCTTTCTCCGGCAGCTCTGGTGTCCATCTCAGGTCCAAGGTTTTTGATGTATGCTGTTAAGCGATACGGAGACCTTGGTACAGCTATCTCGACCGCCCTTTACACCCTCCCCCATCTCATATGTACATCTATCTATTCAATATTTACTTATCTACAACGTTCACTTGGTGAAAGTCTCAATCTCCTCAATGACCATGTCAATGGGGAAGTTGTCAGAACCCTCGGTAAACGACCGCAGAAGAGCCTGTCGTCGCTTGGTGGTCTCGGGGTCGGTAATGGTGGCTCCGTAGAACTCCTGCAGAGCCAGAATGAGGAACTGAGCGTCCTGCAGAGACATGGCAGAGTCCTTCTCGACCTGGCCGTTCAGAAGAACGCAGTCCTTGTCGGCAGCCAGATCGGTGTGGAACATGAGAGTGGTGTGGGGTCGGGCAAAGTCCTGGTGGAGCTTGAACTCGGCCAGAGTGGTGAAAATGACGTGGGTCAGGTGCTCGCCCACAAAGTTCCACTGCACAATGTGCATCTCACATCCCTCGTCTCCCTTGGGCAGAGGAAGAACGAACATGGGGTGTTTTCGGCCGTTGAGGAACATCTTGTAGAACAGCTCGGGTCCAATAATGGCACACAGAGCCCGCTCATTGTTGATGTGTCGAGCTCTCCACAGGAACTCAATCTCCTGCTTTCCCAGCTCCTTGAACTTGTCGAGCTTGACGAAGCTGTCGAGGTTCTTGAGCTCGTTCTTCGGCACGGGAGGCACCTCTCCGAGCTTCTCGGTAAGAGTCTTGGCCTCCTCGCCTCCCTCCTCAAGGATCGTCTTCTTGTCGCTCCAGGCCTGCTCGAGCACCTTGGCCAGAGGATCAGACTCATTGAGCTTCTTGAGAGTGGCCTCAATCTCAGGAGCAAGCTTCTCCTTGAGCTCGTCCACAGACTCCACGCCCTCGGCAGCAGCCTTCTGCTTCAGCTTGTCCTGGTATCGAGCCAGAACATCTGCCTGGGTGGATGCATTGGCAGAGAGAGAATTTCGTCCGATATCAGGCCGAGCCCATTGGACACGCAGGTTGCTGAGAGAGCCGGAGTAGCCCGAGGCCTGACGCAGAGCCTTGATGGGAGCCTTCTTGAGAAACGGTCTCATTGTGTGTGTGTTGAGGTTGGTCTGATCTTTGATATCAGAGTTGATTTGCGAGCCTGATTCGGGTCACGTGGATGTCGAGGCGTTGTCTGGGAGTTGGGGTGTGTGGTTGTGGGTTCGATTTGTCGGGGTGTAGTTTTAAAAAGGGTGTTTTGTGTAACTGGTGGATGAGGCAGCTGCGGCGTGTGTTAAAGCCCTTGGGACATTGAAATAGGGCGTAAAACAAGTCGGAGGGATTTTATCATCTGTTATCGCGTGGTCGAACGACAGATCTGATAGCCCATCAGGAAGCACCGTTTCATCTGATAAGCAGTTGAAGCGCAGTGTTCGAAGCGAGGTGGCTCTACGGATTGAAAGGATTAAATAAGAGGAGGTATCACTCTTATGGAGCACGCGAAGTACTTGATTCCACTACAAGTACCGGTAGAAACCCTCGTCGTATTCATGTGAGACATTCCTTGGTGGTCAGAAGAGACTTTGAGACAAGTTTACAAGTGCGATAATTACGGAGAGGCCCCAGTGCTTACACAGCCAGTTTCGGAGTCGTCATTACTGTAGCACACGGACAATGCTCAAGTCACAACTGATAAGACAATAAATAAATTAGATCTGTACTGGGTACCATAAATAGAGACACGGGGTGTCTAAGAGATGTAGCTATAGAGCCTGTAGCGATGCTGGAGGTAGATGGGGGTTCGGAGTGCCCTGGTAGTCCTCTAATGGGACGATTTTGGCTGAGCACAGGGCTAGCGTCGTGGCCAGAAGAAAGGCCATGGGTGGTGGCGGTTTTAGTGGCTAAGCTGTCGTAGAACAAGCAGGCGATCCTGGCAATGGATAGGATAGTCCATAGTCGGTAGAAGGGTTCCGGTCACGGTGCGTGTCCGCTGTCATCTAAGCAAGAGTCGTTATCGTGAGTAGCATCTGGCTCACAGAATTCGACGTTGAACCGACAGTCATACAGCACTCGCAGCTGCGGATCCCATATTCAATCCGAAGTGGCCCGGTCGCAGCGCTCCTCCGTTACTCCATCTCCTGACCCTTCATCTTTGCGTAATTGTAAACCGACGATTTGATCAACGTTCTGATCACGTAGACCTTGGATTGGAGCTCCGAGAGTTGTTCCGACAGCACCTGAGAAGGCCCTTCCGTGAGCACCCTGATCTCGTCCGTCAGCGACCTCAGATTGAGGTCCAGACGCTCGTATTCCGCCAGGATCGCCTCTTCTGTTGGCGACAGTATTTCCGACATGTTGACGCGTGGGGTGTTTTGGAGCGCGTGCTGAACTTTGAGTGTTAGCCGGGCTGACTAAGGTGCGCACAGTCCAGTAGAGCTTAATTTCAAGGGAGATGAAAATTGTGGTTATGCCTTAGAACCTAATGTGACTCAGTTAGATTTGCTGCGCGCTGTCGAACGTTGTTGAAGAGGCTTTGCCGGGTCAGATCTAAGTAATCATTTCGAGATGCTGAGATCGTAAAAACTCAGCATCGTGACGGCGGCCAAAAGGGGCAATTTTTAGTTCATCATGATCATCTGATAAACACCATCTTTCCCCTCACTCACGATCTATCCCAAACAGCCGTTTTTACATTCATGTCGAACGTTCATTCCGGCCAGGGGTTATTATTTGCAGGGTATAGTTTGACCAAACTCTCATGATGCCATGTGCACGTGGTAGACATGTGGAGCAAAGCCGAGTCAAGAAGAGATATGCAAGAGTGGACAGGTGTACCGGTGCAAGTAGACGGTGGCAATAACAATCTATTGATCATCAGTCTATAGCCGCTCGCACTAAACTACCCCTCTCACATGGCTCTATATTTGCAATCAGATGGTTGGTTTGAAACCACTACTGCTTGTCGAACCTATTATACAAGCAGTCTAGGTCCAGGGGTGAAATAGCCGCCTGGATTGGCGGGCTGCAAACCCGCTCGGATTCCGCTTCCGCGGTTTGGCACCCCACGTTTCGTAACAAGGACCATTGGCGCACAAGGACGTCGGTCGGCCTCCGAGCAACTTTGACTAGCGACTAGTGGAGAGAACTTTTCATCAGACAAGCAAGCGACTGAGACAGCACTATTATACGCTACCAACGACCCCGAGGAGTTAACTGTGATGTAGCCCGCTGCCATAGGTCGTTAGTGGGCTTTCTGCCCCAACAAAGGGGGGGTCTCAGACTAGACTTTCGGGCTATAGGTCACCATGCAAAATTTTATCAGATGGAGCCGCCGGGAGTTTGACAACAAGGTTTACCTAGAAACACCGCTTATCAGATTCGCCGGGAACCAACTTACCGTACGTTGCAAGAGCTTCTTCAGAGAAGGAAACGGTCCTGCTTTAACTTCCAATGAATGTCTGAGACCCCAACGAGCGCCACAGGCCGTAAACCCACCAGATTGTGCGATTTGTCAACCCGCCAAGAGGTGACATGTGGCGCCGTTTAGGTTCTGGGCTTTCGTAAGAGAAGGCAGATGAAGATGTCTTTAGTATGAGCCATGGTGAGCCGGTCAGGTCTGAAAGACATTTATCCGAGTGCCAGAGGGTGGTCTCACCCTCAGACAATCACTCTGACCGTTTTTATTCATTACACAGCGGTCATTTGCTCACCTCTCAGGGCTATCTAAAAGATCTGAGTGGAAGGAAACTCAAAAGACACCTCTGGTGCCGTCCACATGTGCGGCACGCAGAGGTTGCTGTCTTTTAGCGGAGCACCCTTTTCCATATATATAGCTTGATCCGCAGGGCCCCCTTTCCGAGGCCTTGGTCTATATATTTAGGGACAACGACATTCCTTCGACCTATACAGCAACACTAAGTTGACCCTTGATACATCTTCTTCTTTGTGTGATAAAAAATTCGCGCTAGGGGAAATTAATAGTCCACCTGGAGATCGGTCACGATACGCGCGACATTCAACTTCAACTGAGACTTCGACTCTTGGACATCTTTTCACACACAGACGCACTCTTCCAACACCTTGGTCTGCATAATCGGAATCCGACTCATCAAATAAACTCGCGAATACCGCTGCAAATTGAAAAACCGAAAAACCGAGCGGCAAACCAAAATTGCAACGCTACAAGAACAACTCCAACAGTCTACCACAACACATGAACCACTCCGATCTGACGCTGGAGTGCGAAACGTGGTCCAAGTCGCTCATGGACCACCTGGGCCTGGGCTTCAACTGGCACATGGACAACAAGCCCGCGCCAGCCAAAAAGGCGTTTCGCAAGCTCGTCACCCGACAGTGGGGACTCTACTCGCTAGGTGTCACCGCCATCTTCATTCTCGGAGCATACGCGCTCACCAACGTCACTGTCGACGCCATAGTCATCCGACGCCTCAGAAAGTACGCTCGACCGCCAGGAACTCGCGTGCAGTTTTTCCGACAGGGTCTTCGACTGCGGCTCATGATCCCGATTCTGCTGGCCATCGTCACCCTCTGCTCGCTGGTGCAGACCTACCAGGATTTCATTTTCTTGACCAAACGACTCGGCCGAGTGTCTGCCGCCCTGTACCCGGCCATGCTGTTCCTGGCCCTCAGACCCTCGCCGCTGCCTAGAACCTTCTACCTGGCGTTGCTACCAGTCCACAAGTGGCTGTCAAGAATCATCGTGCTCACCTCGGTGCTGCACTCCATCTTCTATGCTTACATCTACTACGCCACGGGAGTGCTGGGCAAGAAGATGGCAGAGATCGAAAACATTTACGGGATCATTGCTACCGCTCTCTTCGTGCTGATCGCAGCCACCTCCATTGCTCCCATCAGACGGAAAATGTACCCCATCTTCTACGGAATCCACTACCCGGCCACCTGGGCCTGTGTGTTTCTGATCTGGGGCCATGCTCGTCCCCCGGCCAACGGATACTTCTACTGCTCTCTGGCCATCCTCATTGGACAGATCCTCTACCGAATCTGGACCACCACCCACGTCAAGCCTCTCAGTATCTTCCCCGTGTCTCCCACCCTCTTCCTGGTCACGTATCCTAACGTGTACAAGCGAGGATACAAGCCCTCGACGTGTGGAGGTCTTCCTTCCTTCGATCGAGATACTGCCGACCACGACTTTGATGCCAACCCGGTCTTCACTCCTGCTTCGCACATTCGTCTCAGCTCGCCTTTGTGGCAGCCCATGACCTGGATGAAGTCTTCTCATCCTTATACCGTTGCTTCCCGACCCGAGGACGACCACCTGCAGCTGGTGGTGCGAAAAAGCAACTTTTTCCCCGACACCACTCTTCATGCCCAGTCAGACATGTCTCTGACGGGCCCCTTCAACTCGGTACCTTCCACCTTTTTCATTCCTGGGGCCGCTAAACGAGTGCTCCTTGTTTGTGGAGGAACCGGAATCTCTTTTGCTGCACCCGTTCTTCGACACTGTGCAGACCGAGGTATTCCTTGCAAACTGGTGTGGGCCATCCGAGAGGTTCGAGACGTGGCCATCTTGCCTCTGCTTGGCATCAGATGTGACACCTCTGTCAACGTGGAGATCGAGGTCTACGTCTCTCGACCAATCACCTCTCTTTCACCTACCAAGGCCGGCATCAAGAACGACTATCGATCTTCTCTTGGCAACAAGGATGAGGCTGCCGCCGCAGACGATATCGATATCAACATTGAAGCCTGTGGACACGGCTGCTGCACTCCTTGTCAAGGGAACCCCGAACGGGTGCCTCTTTTGGAGGCCCAGAAACGAGAGGTGGAGCATCAGGAACAGCAGTCTCAGGCCCAGTCGCACGCCCAGCAGCAGGCATTGGGCGAGATTCCCGTGTCTTCCAACGGTATGATTGACTACAACGCCATCAAGCCCGTCAAGGCTGTGCCTCTGCTGCGTCGTCCTCGAAAGATGACTTCCACGCTGCTTCGAAAGTCGTGGATCCCCAACGAGTACGACTCGCCGCTGGCCCAGTTCACCATGGTCTCCAAAAAGCTGGCCCTGAACCTGGATCTGGCCAAGTGGCTGTCGGGAGTGCTGGAGCCTCCCTGTGGCTCTCGAAACTCGGCTCACACCACAGGAGGCACCTGTTGTATGCAGGTCCCCGGTCTGGTTGACAAGACTGGATGCTGGGTTCTTGGCTCTGGCTCTGTTCAGCTGGTCAGAGAAACCAGCAAGTGGGCTGCTGACAACGGGTTCCTGTGTGTCAAGGACGAGTATTCCATGTAAGCTGGAGCACCGTCCGACTCTTACAAAGTCTTAAAATATTTATTGCATGCTAATGGGCTTCGGTCATATAAAAACTAATGAGATGTTCTGTCGTGAGTGTTGAAGGGAGCGTAGAAACGGAAGCAATTTTACAACACGTCGCGTGACCGTGCTAGCGGTAGTTTAGACCGCACTAAAACAGGGGCAAAAAGATGGGCTAGTTTGGTCGCGTGCGGATGTTGAGATGGGAGGGGGAGTTTGAAAATGTGGGATGGGTTTTATTTTGATCGGCTCGGGTGATTGAAGTGGTTTTGCGTACATGTACCTGCATATCTCTGTATAGGGTTCCTTGGATAAGAGTGACGAGGGAAACGAGTAAAAGACATGAGACGAAGGGTAGTACTTGTACTTGCACAAGGGATAATGTGCTACCTTTCAGACTGAATTTATCAAAGTTAGGTTTGGAAATAGCTCTATTGGGCAGTCTATGGCGCTCTAATTGATGTGTAATCTGATCCGCATCTGTTTTAGCCGCTCGTAAAGAGCATGGATAATGCAGAGAGGGAGAGACGCAATCCGGGGAAGCATAGAGTATCGAGTTGGAGTTGCCTGTTTTGATATAGTCTGTGGTGTTTGACTTTGTTAGATCTGACCCATGCGCTGGGGTACTACAAGTACAGGAACTACAGTACTTGTAGTTAGTAATCAACTTGTAGAGAGTTAGCTACTGCGGCTGCCCTTAACACAACACAGAGTAAGAGCACATGCAAGAATAATTTTCGTGAATATAATAAAACAGTGTCGGAAGGTCTGCGTTCAATTATTATTGAAGTGTGTTTTTTCAGTCACCATCTGATGCACATTGCATGCTGTACACGTATGTACGGTACCACCACCCACCTTATAAATGTCATCTCACACCTTCACACTCTAACAGCTACACAACACAACACAAAACATACCCCCCACACATACCTAGATAGCTTCAATACCCCCTCCCCCCTTTTCTGGCTGAAAGTGATACCCCGTTGCTTCAATACCCACGCGTCATCCTCTCGTCAATGAGGGCAGACAGATTCATACCCACGCTTCTTCCTTCGCAATACAATCGTTCAGCTTCCGCACCCTTGCGCAGAGATCGCCAACCATCGTCTTTCAGCGAGCCACAGCCCTTCATCGATACCCTTTTGCTCGATCAGTACTTGAATGAGGCCACGTCAGCATCATCCTCCGAAGGGGGTGGAGATATCACTTCGGGCCAGACCCCCACATCCCCCACAGCTGGAGGCCGCACCAACGAAAACCAGTTCTATCTCGCAGCAGCCTTGGGCCAGTCTTCTTCCGACCGAGTTTTAACATGGGAGTCACCGGCCACGTTACACAGCACCCACAGTGTCGTGTCACCAGGGAACACGTCCATCTTCTCCCTACCATTACCCAACTCAGGAGAAGCCACTACAGAAGGCAGCATCAACTCGCCACCTACACCTTCGTCATTCATGACTTTCAACAGACTCCAGTCGTCGCGCACGTCACCGATCCGAGCCAACTCCGAACGCAGGCAGATCTACACCATGGGATCAGGTATGGGCTTGGCAGGCACAGACTACCCCATGGGCATGGCGTCTCTGTCTATAAGCGAAGTACCGGAGGAGGCCAAAAAGGTGGAAATTTGCCGAAACCTGCCCTACAGACTACTGGATGCCCCCTTGCTCCGAAACGACTACTACGCCAATCTCATTTCGTGGTCGCATCAGTGTGGGAAAGTTGCCGTTGGATTGGGTAATGAGGTGTACCTATGGCATGAAGATGAAGGTGCGTCTTTGCTTCAGATCAACGGCAACCGGTCAGCCATAATGTGTGTTTCTTTCAATGCCGTCAACGATTTGCTCATGATTGGATGCAGGAATGGCATGATCTACATTGCTGATGCCCCCAAAGATACTATCCTGGCCAAGTACGACCACCGTTCCGCCAGAAGGGGCAATAGTACCGAAAGTGGTGTCTGCAGCGCCATATGGGTTCCCAATCGCAAAGACTTGCTCATTTTCGGAGACGAGTCTGGGTTCACGGGAGTTCTCGGAATGAAGACCCTCCAGGACACTGATCACGAGCTCCACGGGTTGGCTGAGCTAGGGGGCCACTTTCAGCAAATCTGTGGCATGGTGTCTCCCAAAGACGGCTCTGAAATCGCCATTGGATGCAACGACAACTCCTGCTCCATCTGGGATATTTCCTGTCTGCAAAACTACGATTGGACAGACTCCATCGAGTTGACTCTGAAGCACACGCTTGTGCACAATGCTGCAGTCAAGGCGATGGCCTATTGTCCCTGGAGTCCGTCGTTGTTGGCTACAGGTGGAGGTTCACATGACCGTACCATTCGATTCTGGCACACTGGTACGGGCACCTTGATCAAGAAGATCCCCGTGCACGCCCAGGTCACGTCCATTTTTTGGTCCCGGTTCAACCGACAGTTTGTTGCCACCTTTGGCTTCTCTGATCCAGGCACAGGCTCGCTGATTTCTGTCTTCACCTTCCCCCAGTTGGAGCTTCGTGTACAGGTGACGTCAAGGGCAGGTTTGCGGTTTTTGTCAGCCTCACAGTCTGCGAACGATGGGCAGGTGGCCGTTACTTCGAATGACGAGACGGTTCGGTTCTACGAGGTCTGGCCTGTTATAGCAGGAGCTGCTCCCAAGTTCCCCAAGAGTGGTATTTATGGAAGTGACTTGATCGAGCTGGTTGAGGGCATCGAGAGACCTGAGGCTGTGATTCGATGACGAAAAGGGGCTAGCTACACCAGCAGTCTCATTGTGTGTTGTGTAAGTATACTGTCTATAAGATAAATAAATAAGTGGGCTCGTAGTAGCGTGTGGTCTAAAATTTAGGCAGGGACAGACTCGTACTCCGACTTTTTGAAGTTGGACATGAGCCGTCTCCATCGACCCGAGTTTTTCTTGATGGGCTGGGTGTCCATTTGTAGCAGAATGATGGCCGCAGCAACACCTGCACAGACCGCAGAAGCCACGGTCAGCAGAGCCACGGAAACAGAGTGGCTTTGGACCGTTCGGTAGGGACATCTTGATGTAGGTCCTCCTGACACCCAGCAGTCTTCCTGGGAAATGGAGTTGAGGTCGATCCATACCGGGAAGGCCGAGTTTCCGTAATCGATGGTGTCATAGTTGTCTGGGTCTGTGGCGTCGCCTCCTTTGTACACCTTTGTCTTTCCAGACACCCCCCTGACTGTGATTTTGGAGGCGATGTTTTGTAGAGCCGTTCGAGGCAGAGAAAAGGTGTATCCTGGGGGGCAGATGTTCTTGTCCTGGGCTGTGTCAAAGTAGTTGACCTTTTGGGTGCCAACTGCCCAATTGTAAGCCAGCTCGCCCTGTCGACAAAGAGGATAGTGCGAGTCGTAGCAGTTGGCCACGTGCCATCCGTCTGGCATGAGTACTGCGCAGTTCCAGGCCACCAGACCGGTGCTTCTGTCTTGGGATCTTGTCACCGACTCGTTGTGACATTTGCTGGGTTCATCTTGGGCCCACGACCATAAGGATTCCGTCATGAGACCCTGGAGGGTTTCCCCCGGCGTCAGAGTATTGTTGATGGTCGGAGACAGTCCGCAGTTGATGAACTGCTGGAACGACACGTTCGAGATCGGGTCTTGTTGTGAGGACGCGTATGTTCTCCACGAAGCCGCGCCGGTGAGATTGATGGACTGCAGAAACTGGGGGTCCAGGCTGATGCATTCATGCAGGTTTTCGTAGGCGATGTTTTCGTTTGTGTTTTCCGGGTCGGACGAGCCCAGCAGCGCCTGTTTGGTGAAAATCACGTCTTGATCAGCAGAGCCCCAGCCATACCCATCGGGCTGATCGTTTTCGGATATCGACACCATGACTCGAGCCTTCATTTCGAGCAAAATGTAGTGGGCCAGCGGGAATCCCCGGTTGCTGAGACCTTGGTAGTCGTACGTTCTGGGAGGTTCTGCTTCTCGGTCACGGGTGAGATCTCGAGGAGTGTACAGTCTCGGGCCAATGTAGGACGTTCCCACAATGTTCCCCAGCATCTGCGGTCCTGTTGTGTATGTTGAGGGCGTTGCAGAAGAGCTGGACGCTGACTCTGTGGAGGATGTTGTTCTTGTCGACTCTGTTGAGTTACTCATTCTGGATGTGTTTGAAGAAGAGGCGCTGATATCGCTGCCTGAAAAGGAGGAGCCAGCTGACGACGAAGAAGAAGCTGTTGACGATTTTGTTGTGGTGTCAAACAGACTTGACAAAATACTGCTGTCCAGCTGAGTAGCTGTTGATGACGATTCTCGAAACTGCCGTTTTTTCTGACGTCCCGAGCTCGAGCTATTCTGTATCGGCGTCTCAACCGTTCTGAGGTTCAGTTTGAGCGAAATGAGGTCGACGTCCAGGTTGTTGTCCGTCACGTTCACGTGGTTACTGAGAGCTGCCAGAAAGTACGGCAAGGTCGCATTCTTGTCGCAGGTGACGATATCTGTTGTGAGTCGTCTCTGCAATAGGATAGGGGTTCCTGGCTCTGCCGAACTGGGAAACACAACCGGACAAAGCTGCCAGTATTGCTCCTTGTTGTTCCAGTAGATGTCGAGGCCCAAAGACGTCATCCCGGACTTCAACAAGTCCATAGATTTCAAAATGCCGTCCTGCGTGTATCCGTACTTGTTGAAGACCAACGGAGTCAGCTCGGCGCCCTTGTAGGTCAGCTGATCGATAGACACGTTGTACGAGACGTCTCGTTCCGCCCGAGTTGCCGCCACCATCATATGGCTCATTCCAGGCCACACTGGCGCGATCCATGCTGCGCAGTTTGCGTCGTGTTGCTCGTCGTCGTCTCGTTTTTTGAGCTGCTGCAGGCCGTGGTGCACGTCTGGCGATTTTGCGGCGGCCAGAGGAACCAGAGCCGCCAGCATCGCTGTCCACAGAAGCGTCCATATCCACACCATTGTGAGGAGTGGGTTTTGGAGGTGTGACTTTTTGTTGGAGCTTCTACATTCGAGCCCATGTGAACCTAATGTGGGGAGGGTAGGAATACTGGGGATATTCGATAAAAAATCAGTAAAAGTGTGAAAAATTGGGGGAAAATCAGATTTCACTCTTACACAGCTTATAGTCATCTGTAAAGCCACCTCACTACTATATCCCCTTCCAAACTTCCGTTGTAAAGACTCGTCCCTCTCACGCGTTGTACAAGATGCATGAAATCTGTATGGAGTGATTCTGCACCAACATCTGCATCAATCAAACAACACACACGTGCACACACACACAAACTAACACCATGTTAACAGTTCCGCCATTGATTCCAAGGCTGCTGCTGGCATTGACGCCTCTCGCCACAATTGCAGCGGCCTTCTTCTACTTCTCACAAACTAACGTCCTCCAACCAACGCCCTACATTGACGAGATCTTTCACATCCCCCAGACTCAGCAGTACTGTAAGGGCAACTGGAACTCGTGGGACAGCAAAATCACAACTCCGCCGGGGCTGTACATTATTGGATACGCCTGGGCTCGAGTGCTGACCTTCACAGGTCTCTCTGAAACCGAGGCATGCTCCACCCTGTCCCTGAGAGCTGTCAACCTCATGGCTGTGGTGATCTACATTCCTGCCACGCTGTACATTATCCAGCGGCGAATCTGGGGCTCCCAGGCCCATTTCAGCGCCTTCTCACTGGTCTCATTCCCCCTCATTTGGTTCTACTCGGCTCTCTACTACACTGATGTATGGAGTACGGCTACTGTGCTGATTGCACTGGCGTTTGCCCTCAGTCCCCGGGCGCCCTTCTACATGGTCCAGCTGTCGGCTCTGATGTGCGCCGTGTCTCTATTTTTCCGACAAACCAACATTTTATGGGCAGCTGTGGTGGCTGTCATTGCCATTGAAAACAGCCACTACTCCAACAGTGCACCCCCCAAAAACGGAGCTCTGACCCAGATCTTCTCCACCATCTCTTACGCCCTGCAGATCGAGCTCCGCAACTTCAACCTTCTCATGTCTTACACTACTGTCGCTGTCGGATTCACCTTCTTCCTTTACGTCAACGGAGGCATTGCTCTGGGCGACAAAGACAACCATGTGGCCGGAACACACATCCCTCAGGTGTTTTACTGTGTCCTTTTCATCACTGCCCTCGGGTTCCCCGTATGGTTCACCTGGGCTCACGTCAAGGCTTACATCAGCTCGTCCTTTTCTGTCTTGGGTCTCACTGTTCGACCGCTGTTCATCTTTGTGCTCATCCCCCGTCTGCTCAAGACCTACGCCATCGAACACCCCTTTCTGCTCGCAGACAACAGACACTACGTCTTCTACCTGTGGCGACGACTTCTCAAGCCTGCCATTCACTCTATCAGCTTGGAAGATCTGCTGCAATCTCAGGAAGCCATCGATCCCAAGACTCTGGATGTCGTCTCTATCGGTCTCAAGTACGCCCTTTCGGCCGCCATTTACTTTTCGCTATGGAACATCTGGACCACTCTGACCAACTCCATCCCCGCCGCCATTCTGGTTCGAGGACGAGGTTTCGACCGACGAAACGGCAAGAGCTATTCTCCGGCCATTGATCTCCAGTGTCTGACTTGGCCCATTCTGTTGGCCATCGTCTTTGCTAGCTTGGCCTCTCTCATCCCCTCGCCTCTCATTGAACCTCGGTACTACATTTTGCCATATCTGTTCTGGCGTATCTACATGACTCCGACTACTGCTGGCAAGCGGGTGAACACTGATGCTCGTTTCTTGCGCGAGTGGGTCTGGTACATGTTGATCAACGCTGGTACGGTTTACATGTTCCTTTACAAGCCCTTCGAGTGGTCTCATGAGCCCGGTGTTTTGCAGCGGTTCATGTGGTAAAGACGGGGCGATGACATTTATTGGAGGACACTCTACGATACGAAAAAGAACTCAATGAGTACACCACCAAATAACCGTGTGTACACTAGACTAAAACCAAAATACCATTAAACTGATGAAGAAGAGAGAGTGGTGGTGAACCCACCCCAATGCACGAAAATAACGTAGATATGCAGGCAAAAGTTGTGTTGTCACTTGTCGTTGGGATCCGGCGGAAACTTGTAGGGCGGTTTAGTGCACATTTGGTTGCCCTGTTCCTGGAGATGCTTGAGGTAGTCTGCTCTGGAAAACTTTTGTCGGCATGAAGGGCAGATGGCCCACTTTGGGGCTGGCGGTGGAGATTGAGGTTTGGGTCTGAAGTCCATGGCGACAGTGAATCGAATCAGTCGAAATGATCTGATCACACATCTACACCTATATACTTGCGGTGCTTGCAGTTTTTTCTGCTCCACATTTGACTGATCTGACGGGTGATGTGCGCTCCACTTGAGGCGATTGTCACATGGTAAGTGTGTGAGTTGAACCCGTTTAGGGCAAGTCCAAAAGGCGGGTAGCTATGGATTGAGACACCAGCGCGAGTGAAGAGTAGATAAGGGGTTGATGGAGTTGATGGTCATCGACTAATTAATGTGATAATTGCTAAAATAGTTCAGCCCCAATACCAGGCCGAAGCGGTGTAATTAGTTGATTGATCAACTGACAACTGCAGAACAATGGTCACCTGGACGAGCGTCAAATACTGGTTACTGATCATTTATCCCAGAATGGCGTCACAATCTGTACACGTGGATGTTATGAGTATATAGTACAAAACTGTTCTTCTGATTCAAGGCTGCATTGTACAAGACTGGGCGATCACTTCGTAGACTCAGACAGAATGAGACCTACTTCTGTTATATCTTTCCCCACAAAATATTCCGGCCCATATTACAAGCCGAAATTCTCACGGTGTTCCACAGGGTAGCCACGTCCAAAGTCGAGGTAAAAGTGTCAAGGAATCCAAACGGCAACATGGCCGGAATCCAACCCTGAGCCAACTCAAGAGCCCACGAGCCAGGAGGCATTCCGTACTGTTTGACCTGGCCTCGAACCAGATGGTGAGAAGATCCAGGAAGGTACACTTCAGGCTCCATGACTCCAGCCTTGTGACAAACCTCCTTACCTGTGAGCATCATGTAATAGTCATCAGCATAATGCACTCCAGTGTGTCCTTCGGTGCCCACAGCGCTCCCGAAAAAGATGAGGTACTCGGTGACCGACGCATGGAGCACAAACATGGATCCCATGGCTCCTCCGGCGTTGTTGAAGACCCAGTTCTCAAAGTCCAGCTCGTTGATGTACTTGCCGTATCGCAGTTTGAGAGCGGCTCCCAAATCGATCATGATTTCGGTGGCGTTTCCGCCCGGGTTTCTCTCCAGCGAGGAGTTGACCATATTCATGACTTCTTCATTGTCAAAGATGTATCGATGAGGAAGGACGTTGACGTAGAGCCAGTCTGAGACGAAGTAGAGAGTGAGGATTAGTAATGAGATTGACGTGAGTAGTTTCATGGTTGACGAGTTCAGACGGTTTTAGACGTGTTGCGGAGCTGGTTTCAGTTTTTACGGCTCCTCAAAAGAGAGCAAAGCCATCTCTTATATACGTATCTACACCCTCTCACACTCGACTTTTGGTGCGGATCAAGTCCGCATTTTGTCCTGCAAGCCTAAAGTCTGGGGTAGCGAAATACGACGAACGCGACAAGCTCATTTTAGCTTTCGACAAATGGCGAAATGCGAAACAAACGCGTCGAAATATCTTTCTAGCAATGCTCACATACACCAGAGTCACGCCAGAGTTTTGCGAGCCGGGACTGGTGGCATACGTGTTTGAGCGCAAGCTGATTGTGCGGCAGTTTCAGGATGACGTCAGCGAGCTCATTTTCGCTCTAGACTTGCCGGGTCTGTTTTCCCAGAGAGTCCGGTGCATTGAATGGAGACAGACGAGTGAGGACGCGCAAGAGCCCGATGGGAGTCTGCTGGTGGCATCATCTGACGAAGTGTTGTTTTACAGCTATGATGGAATGCTGCTGGGCCAGATCAAGCCCGATTTCGGAGTGGCAGCAGTCAAATGGGTGACTCCCGAACACATTTGCATCGTGTCGCCTAACTCGTTGGTGGCGGACATTTACTGGATCGAACCGACCCAAGAGATGCTTGGAATCAACCACGTGATCCGTATCAACGGGCCGAAAACAACGCATATTCACATGACCACTATCGACAACTTTCCCGTGGTCAACCTACTGACACGAATAGGTGTCAACGACTCTCTTACTCGAGTGACGATCCGTTCTGCTCTCGAAGTCACAGTCGACGCTTCTTCGACATTTCTCTTCGACACCCCCGGAGACATGTGCAAGTGCCACAATGGTCTTTTTGCCCTGGCAGACAATCCTGCGGTGGGCCACAAGGTGTCTCTGTTCTCAACATCGGGACATTTGTTGTCAGAATGGGAAGGCTCGGCGGTTCGAACCCTGCCGTTCCAAGACAGTATTATTTCGGCCATGGACTTTTGCGGATACGGCGATCGTCAGTACCTGGCTACAGCTGCCGAGAACGTGGTGTCTATTCTTTCCCTGCGACACCTGCAACCGATGAAAGTGTTGGTTCAATCGATTTTGGTGACACGTGACATTTTTTACGTCGATTGCTGGTGTCTCAACGACTCGGGCGATTACGACGCCCAATCCACTCCCTATGCTCCATATTCTGTTGTAGGAGTAAACAGTTCATTTGCCCTGACTCCCTGTGATATCCCGTTTCTGGCCTGTTCTCCACAACACGGATACATTGCGGTTGTATGTTCTCTGACACCCACCACCGTGTGGATCTGGAGCATTCAGGACGATGCTCCTGTAGTGCACACTGTTCTCTGTCACGATTCTGACCACACAATCACAGCTTTATCGTGGCATCCAGACAAGGCCGTGCTGATGGTCCAGTTTGTTGGAAGCATTTCTTCCGTCTGGGATATGCCTGCTGCCTCGGGCAAGCATTTCCCCTACAGGGTGAAGTGGTTGCCTAGAGGCATGCTTCTTTACGACGGCCAGGAGTTTGGCTTGGCGTGACCCACAACCGCCTAAACAAAAAACTATTTATTCAACTATTTATTCCACCTTCTCTGCCTCAATCCTTTCCCTTCTTGTCTGCGCTGAGCGCATCAATCTGCTTCTGCAGCGTCTCGTTCTCAACTCGCAAAATGCCAATCTCAATCTCCTGCTGAAGAGCCCGTCCAGCGCCCAACATGCTCCCCAGCCGCTTGTTTTCGGCCACCAAAGCCTGCATTTTGGAACACACTTTGTACGCCGTGGGCTCATCGTAGGCTCCCTGCGACAGCAGCGCCTCAATGGTTTGTTCCAGCCGCTGCACCTCGTCCGTCTTGGTCTTAACTTTGGCATTCAAGTCGCGGAACGCGTTCTCCGTGGCATTATCCATCTTGTGGATCGACACCGGTTCCTGTCGGGACAGCTTTTGGGTCAAACGCGCGATTTCTCTCTGCAGAGATTCAATCTCCAGACCCTGTTTCGCCACAGTGGTGATGGGCTCACGCTGGACCGCAGAATGGCCGTTTTTGTAGCCGTTGTTGTAGGAAAAGGAGTGCATCGAAGAAAGGTTGTGGTTGCTGCTGGAGTGGTTACTCTCTCTATGTCGCTCGGCTGCAGCATGGGAAGAGCTGGACATGGACCCGTAGCTGTTGGTGGCGCTGACGCTCATTCCACCCATTCCACTGTTGTTGCCAAAACTGGACTGGGCATAGGAAAAGTCGCTGGACAAGTCGCGAGACGCGCCTCTGGAGTAGCCACTGGACGACCCGCCTCCACCGCTGTGCATAGAGTTGATTCTGAATGGACTAGAGTACGGCTGGGGCGTTTCAGCACCGGTGTTGTGGGCCGTCTGAGCCGGTTTGGCAAACGTCTTGGCCATCACTGCGTGCAGAGGTTCTTCCTCCGCAGGTCTTCCGCTTCCGATTGTTCCGAACATGGTATAGAGGGTGGAGGAGAAGAGGAGGTGAGGTTCGGTATGAAGTGCATCCTGTTTAAATGAGGCCTTTTGTGTGTCCTGATATGTCAAGTATCTATCTTTACCCATACATTACGTGTCAGGTATGTGAGGTGAGGTGTTTTGGGGCTGTCTGGAGAGGGTGTGGACAACGCCAGATATTTGTATTGGTGCGGGTGGATTTTATGACATCATTGTAATCAGCAGAGCGTGAAGAGTAGAATCGTGTGTTTTTTCTCGTCCCGTATCACAGTAATATTAGTGTCTAGAGGCCCCCAAACATCTCTTGTAGCTAATTTAAACAAATACAGATCGGTAATTAGCTGCATGCAACCATACAGTCAGTTGGAATTGTAACGACAAATAATGTGTTGACAAAAATGGATATGGTGGTATCATTGGAATCACCAAAGCACGGTGAATTGAATGGTGTGTTTTTATTACACATTTTCATACCAAATTTGCTTCAATAGTCCACATGAGAGGGAAGCTCGTGTTTTTACCGGTACTCGTACATACTCAATCTCGCACGTACAGCCCAAAATTGTACTGACCAGAATGGATATTATCGTACAAGTACATACCATAACAGCCTCAGAAGACGTTGACTCAACTGGTACCCCTTTTTTCACATGCTAACATCCTATAATACGACTCTACACCGTCTAACAATACCCCCTCGTAATTTCCGTCAGATCGGCTCGGATCTATCCGCATCCGTCAGAAGTGATTACGAATTCAGACGGGTGTCAATAATTAGGAAAGATGATGTAACCTCGCATGCCAAAACCAAACCCGCCTCATAATATTTGTCCATTCCATGCTGCCTTGGTCAACGGCCCGTGTCTATTGTGTTTCACATGTACAAACTGGGGCCTTGTAAGGACCCTTGTGCGTCCTATTGTCTTTTTCCGTGGCCCTTTCGTTGGGTTCAATCTTTGGTGCAATGCAGGGAGCGTAAAAAAACCCGGGCCGTCCCTTGCACGTCTAATGCATTTGTGTAACAGGGAGTGGGTCCTGTGTTGGTGAGGGTGTGATAAGCGAGCACTTGTATCCGCTTTTACTACATCCACCAAGTTCACCGCTCTGTATTAATAACATGTATCGTGTGTACCATCGATAAGAGATGATACGCTAGCACACCCGGATGAAACAGTCTTACAACAGAGTTAGAAGAGCTTCCATTTTGGGCAATGTCGCATATCCAAAAACAACTCTATGTGGGTCCCTCGTGTTTGGCGGCAGCAAGGTGCCGCACCATGGCTGTATGGACGTAGTCGAACGTAGTCTACCCTGGTTCTTTTCCATCGGTGGAGACCGACAGGGTCTGTCTTTATCTCTTTACTTTCGTCACCTTTGCTCACATTCGTTTCACCAACCATTCTCTTCACCCTTGTTATCTTTCACCACCCTCTGCACACCCCGTTATCATGAAAATAGCAGACTCGTGCCCGGTCAAATGCCGCCTGTGCCGCCAGCTCATGTGGTGGTACGAATTCGAGGCTCATCTGATAGCGACCCACGAGATTCTGTGCGCCGGCGACATGACCGAGCTCGTGTCGCTGATCGTTTTCAACAGAGATACCGTGGATGGATCCGATCGCGAAACGCCCCAGTGGCCACAGACCCTTCCGTCAGTTCCGAGAGTGAAGCAACAGTGCGAACAGTGCGAGTATGTACAGTTCGACTTGGTTCACGATAAGTGGGTCCCACCAAAGGTTTGCCAACCCAAACTGGTGAACTATTGCTCGAACTAAGACGATTTGCTCGAACTAAGACGACTTGCTGGCAGGTCGTCGTGTCGAAACTGTTCACGCTCACTGCCCCATTTTCAAACACCCGATTTAGCAGCTGGCTGCTTATCTCCAACTCCTTTGGGCTTGGCTGCCTATCGTATCCCACCAGATGCTCTTGGCTATAGCCCCCCTTTTCTTTTCTCTTCTCTCTAGAACGACGATACGGAGTGCGATACAACGTGCTGCTGGCTTGGCACGACCCGTATTGTACATTACGTCATAATTAATTACACACATACCCTGTCTTTGGAGCGCTCTAAATGTACGAGAAATGTACGAGAAATGTGCCAGTAGCTACAAGTACCCCCCCCCCCCCCACCCCCC
>ULGQ01000005.1:1692668-1796349 GCA_900519045.1 Yarrowia divulgata
TATTCCAGTAAGGGAATAAAACCCGCTGCATCTGTGCCCTCCTCAAATCATTACTTTTTCGTTGACCCCACATGAACCTTGAAGAGAGAGACATACACTGTTGAATAAAGGATAAATCTTATAGATCATGTAGTCTACACTAACACATCACTTGCTAGGGGCTGTTCCGACACTACAGCTCCACTCTCCAGTCGTTGCTTACACTCTCGGAGGAGTGGGGTAAAGCACATCATCAGCCTAGGCAGCCTAGGGAAATCCACTCATCACTGTGGATTTACCATCATAGACGGCAACAGAGTTTCTCTCTGTGTGGTATACACTCTGGCTGCGTCAAGTGTGGGGTTACAGTTGTGAGTTTGGCTGTGTTGTAAAGGGCGTTGTCAAAGGGCGTTGTCAAAGGGCGTTGTCAAAGTGATGGTTGCTCTATGGGCTTGTGTTGTAGTGTATGATTACATAATACGTACTATTTCGTCGTGCCAAATACACCAATCGCCAAGCGCTATAGATAAATCACTGGAACCAGTCTAGCTGATAAATAAGGTGAACGCGGCAGTGACAGCAAGTGAGTTTGAACTTGTAGTATAACTTTGCTGTTATTCGATACTGTACTGGATCGATGACTGGGTAAGGCCTCGACAAGTGGTTATTCGAGTACTCCGTACCGTCAACTCCAAACACACACAAACCAGTTCAAGCCGTCTTCTTCTTGTTGCTCCTGTTTTCTGTCTCATCTTACGCTCATTCAACCACTGAACACCCCGACGTCATCCTGCACGACCCCCATGCTACGCCATGCTACTGACGAAACCAAAGGCTGAAACTATTGGAATGCGGGGAAGGGCCTGTGGGGGCACACATGAGACAGGTGAGTTGATGTGAAGAAGTGCTGATGTGAAGAGCTCTACACGTTCAGCAGAGCAGTTTCGACGAGTGTTTTTTTACATGGCTCTAACGCGACGATCTCATTCCAAGGCTGAGGTCAGTACACAACCATTAATAACCAGATCCACCCCTCCGCATTCACAAATGGACCACCCAAAGTTAGGCTCAGCTCTCTACTAGTAAGCTCTTGCTATAGTTGGTTTATCTCCACAATGGGGTTCCACTACTGTTCCATGGTAAACCTCACGGGCGTTAAACCTCATAGGCATGTCTCAATTTGGACCCCCCACGAAGCGGGGAGAGGTACGCCGTTCCCCACGAAATGCGAGATTTCCAGGCTTTCCGTGATTTAATCTGGCGCAGGTGTTAGCTGACTGTGATGTCATTTCCGAAGAGCTGACGACGGATCTTTCAATGACAGCTCTTATACTCTTCGAGAGTGTACGCTGCCGGCGTTTTACAGATCATACAGCCCCGACCAAACCTCCTATCGTACCGGTATAGGCATATCCAACTACCTCGTCTCTCACACCCAGCCTTGCTCTACAAACCTTGAGCCCCTCCATTCCTCAAAGACGATCCTATAGACTATATAACCGGGTGGTGGCTCCGAAGGCTCTCCCCAACCAACATGAAAGACCTGCTAGCCTTCTCCAAGGCTTCTACCGAGGTCAAAACCGTCTTCTTCGGATGCAGAGGAACCTCTCTCCATCGCGTGGTCGCAGCCATTGCGGGAATCGGGTTTCTGCTGTTTGGATACGACCAGGGAGTCATGGGAGGACTCCTGACTCTGCCTACATTTGTCCAGGAGTTCCCCAGCATGGACACCTCCAGCCATCTGCCTCCAGACGTCAAGACCCATAACACAACCATCCAAGGAACAGCCGTGGGCATCTACGAGATTGGATGTATGCTGGGAGCTCTGTTCACAATGTGGGCTGGTGACAAACTCGGGCGACGATACATGATCTTCTGGGGCTCCATCATCATCACCATTGGAGCCATCTTGCAATGTGCCTCCTACAGCCTTGCCCAGTTCATTGTGGGCAGAGTCGTTGCTGGTATCGGTAACGGCTTTATCACAGCTACGGTGCCCATGCTTCAAGCTGAATGTGCACGACCGGAACGTCGAGGAGCTCTAGTGATGCTGGAAGGAGCTCTAGTCACGGGAGGTATCGCCCTGTCCTACTGGATCGACTTTGGGTTCTACTTTGTCAGAACCAACGACGCCGACTGGAGATTCCCCGTGGCCTTTCAATGTGTCTTTTCCATGTTCCTCACCTTCACCGTCATGTACCTTCCTGAATCGCCTCGATGGCTGGTGAAGAAGGGACGATACGAGGAAGCTGCCGGGGTGTTTGCTGCTCTGGAAGACGTGGCTCTTGACGATCCGTACGTCATTGACCAGGTGAGTCGAGTCAAGGAATCCATCATCATGGGCCAACTTGCGCAACACGGCATTGAAGGCGAAGAGGCCCAAAGAAAGATGGCTGCCGGAGATTGCCAAATGGGAGACGAACTGCCCTTCTGGCAACAAATCAAGCTGCTCTTCACCTTTGGCAAGAAAAAACACTTCCATCGAACAATGCTGGCGTACTGGATCCAGGTCATGCACCAGGTCTCGGGTATCAACCTCATCACATACTACGCCGCCTACATCTACCAGACTTCAATTGGTATGAACGCCATGAACTCGCGGATTCTGGCGGCTTGCAACGGAACAGAGTACTTTCTGGCCTCTTGGGTCGCCTTCTACACTATTGAGCGATTCGGACGTCGAAAACTCATGCTCTTTGGAACCATCGGACAGGCATGTACAATGGCTATCCTGACAGGCTGTGTTTACGCCTCCTCGAAACCCGAAGACGGTGGACTGGGTAAAGAGGGCGCTGGAATCGCCGCTGCGGTCTTTCTTTTCGTTTTCAACTCCTTCTTTGCTATTGGCTGGCTGGGCATGTCCTGGCTCTACCCTGCGGAAATCACGTCTCTGGAAGTCAGAGCTCCAGCCAACGGTCTGGCCACGTCGGGAAACTGGGTCTTCAACTTCATGGTCGTCATGGTCACCCCCGTGGCCTTCAACTCCATCAAATGGAAAACATACATCATCTTTGCTTGTATCAACGCAGCCATGATCCCCACCATCTACTTCATGTATCCCGAAACCATGGGCAAGACTCTGGAAGATATCGACATGATCTTTGCCCTGTCTAACCCCAAGACTCCTTGGGACGTGGTCGGCATCTCCAGACGACTTCCAAACAGTATGAACAATGCTCCTCCTGCTCCTATTGTTCTAGAGAAGCCTTCAATGGAGAACATTGAGTATGCGCATTCGATGAGCGATGCCACCGTCAACAGTGTTCATTCCCAGGCTGTATAGTTATATTTATGTTATATTTATTACAACAAACTGCGTAACACGAAAAACAATTTCTTCATTAAATCTGCAAAAAGAGAGGACGACAGGACTCGAACCCGCAGCCTTTGGAGGACGTCGTTCAGAAGAACCGAAATCCAATGCGCTACCATTACGCCACGTCCTCATTTTGGACTGGTTTTCTAAACCTTATTGAGTCAATTTATAGTACCAAACAACTCATAGTCACGTGACCTAGAACCTTATTTTTGAGAAGATCAAAATGGTCTGAACGGGTCAGATGACTATTGATACCGATGATAATGGTACCAACATGATCCCCGGAGTCCGCCATATCATCTTGTAGCACTCAAATAATTTTGGACCCCTATTCGATGAGCTATTGCACAGTTTATGTAATGTTGAATTTCCGAGCCGCACGCCTAGGGACGGGTTTTTTGGTACCTTCAAGGAGTCGATTAAACGCACTTGACTCGATGAATTTGAGATGGCTAACTTCTGTGGGGTCTATCACGTGACCGATAAATTCTCGGCTCAAAAAAAGCTATATTGATAGAGATATAGTGGTGCATATTTAGTGGGCATGGTGAAGTGTCATCTCAAGCTTTCAGTATGAATCTTAACTATGTTCCACTATCTTAAAGTCACACTCAACTAAGTCCAACTAATAAATGCAGTCTACTGTGCTGTACCCTCATCATGCTATTATATTACATACCGTTTATGCATCAGACTCGCTGGAAAACGTAGACGTACGCCAGCTTCTTCATATCTTCCACAGAGGAAGACACCACCTTTTCATCGTTGAAAAGAACCCACTCTCCATCCTTCTTCACGTAGGCAACGTAATGGCCAGCGTGCACAGAAGTGCCCTTGTGACAGATGATTCCCGTCAACTCATACTTGTGGGGCTTGTCAGTGTGACCAACGGGGCCCGAAGGAGTAGTCTCGGCAGACACAACTGCAGATTCGTCCTCTCCCTCATCTCCAGGGTTTTCAAACAACCAAGCCACGGCCATCTCCACGTTTCCAGAACATTCTCGTAGAGCCTTTCTGGCCTGGTTGGGAGTGAAGCCCATCTCTGCCACTTGAGCAATAGCGGCAGAGTTGTCATTAGAACCGCCGCTAGGAGCAGAATAAGCATCAATGACCAAAGGCTCGTCAATATCTGCGTCCTCCATATGTGCAAACAACCAGTTCATGGCGGCGTCAGGATCGGAATTGCCGGTATGGTAAAGAGCCTTCTCACATCGAACGGTGGGGAATCCCATGGCCGAAAGAATCTCCACGGCAGCCTCGTTAGCTGTCCATGAGGACTCACCACCTTCCCCTTCCTCGTCTTCAGGAAGCTCCTCCTCGTTGTCCTGCTTTCCAGGAGACATGTACTCGTCTAGATTGAGGTTCTCGTTGACATTGAGATTCACATCGACCTTCATGGGCACCCAGTTTTTGATCTGGAACCGGGTAGCGTTCAAAACAAGAACATCGGGCAGAGAAGCAAACTTGTTGGACACGGAAGCCTGTTTTCCTCCACACTTGCACGAGTAATCGGTAGTCTGAGCTCCAGTGTAATCCGTAAGACATTCAGACAGCTCCACATCCTCGTAGAGAGTCTTTCCATCCTCCTCTCCCTTCTCTCTGATAGGAACAGGCACACTGAGGTTCTCCTGGGCCTCCTTGGTGTACCGCACCTTGTTGCAAGAAAGACACTGCAGACGTTTTTCGGTCTGGAAACGGAAAATGTCGGTAAGAGCCTTGCCTCCGTCAATCTTGTTGTCGATAATGTCGGTAACGTGGGCCCAGAACTCAAAGGCGTCCTGCTGACGGTTGGTGGAGAACTCGGGGTGTCCCTTACCAAGCAGAGTTTTCAATGCCAGGGGTCGGATACCTCTCTGGTAAGCGACCTCGGACTCGTCGTAGATATCGGGCACGGCGTATCTTCCAGAAAGCAGACCGTCGGCCAGTTTTCTGAATTGGGTCACGTGGGAGTTGATGGGATCCGCCACGAACTCCTGGGGCACGTTGAACCGTTTCTGAAACGCAGGCAGCGAAAACATGACCTGCATGGCCGAGTTGAGGTAGCAGGAGTTGCCGAGGTTGTTCATGCCCGTGAGACCCGGGCCGAACACGGGTTTGATTTCGCCGGCCTCGTTTTCCATGGAAAACTGCCACGTGTAGTTCTGTTCGATCTGCAGCTCGGTCAGGGACTTTTCCGTCTTTTGCAGATCGTCAATCTGGATGCCAAAATGCGACAGATGTTTGCGGAGCTCGGGGTCTTGTCGCTCGTCGTTGCAGATGTAACAGTAGACGTCTGCAGAGTGGGCGGTGATGGACCCCAGCTTGACAGCGACTCCGTGGCCTGTAGCCTCAGAATGGGCCAAAGCATGGGTGTTTCCAGCCACTCCTCCAAACTGAGCTCGACCGCATCCAATGGCTCCACAGTCGAGACACAGCCACAGGTTCTCCTTGAGCTCACACTGGGCGCATTGCGGGGCCGAAAAGTTGAGATCTGGGGCCGTGGACTGCGTCAGGTTGCGGGTGTGTTCACAGGAGACGATTTCGTTTTCCCAAGCGGCGACCTCTGATCGGGCGGCAAACGATTCTGCGTTCTCCACGGCCGTCAGCAGCTGCGGAAACGGCTCGCGGGTTTCGTCCAGCTTTTCTGAGCCCGAGGCAGTCACGAGTTTGACCCCCCACTGCGTGTCCCAGTCGTCCTCTTCCTTGTGGGCCTCGATTGCCAGCCGTTTGGGCGCGTTGTCTGCGGATCGGGCCTTGGCCTTGCGTTTCTTGTGCACGGTGGCAAAGAACCCGTGGCCGGTCCGGTCGAAATGCAGCTGTGTGTAGTTCTGGTTGGCGTGGGCCGAGGAGGCCTGGAAACAGCTGAGACAGACATCTAGGCCGCCCTGGAGATCGGGCGTGTCGAACGAGTACGCACAGTCGTCTTTGTGCACGGGCCGGCCGTTGGGAGGCTGCAGATTGATGGCGGCGTCGGTGTAAGGGTCCATGATCTGGTTGATGGTGGTGAGAGAGAGACACTGTACAGGCAGATAGACATGATCTAAACTAAGATATGCATGAGGTGCATGGCGGTGGCAACGCAACGAGAAGGGTTACGGCGATTGTGGTTTACAGCGAACAGCAAATCCGTAGTATTTGAACGATTCGGTTGGGTCAGCTTGTGATACCCATCATTCGCCCGTTGCAATTACATCACGTGATACGTGTGCTGAGGTGCCAAAGCTACGTGGTGGAGGTGTATGAGTACATACTACGATACAAGTAGATAGTCTAGATGTGATCAAATAGTAATTGCAGCGTCAACTAATGGTTTACGCGGATTGCTGACTTGCTGGACATTGTTGGATTACACTGACCACTCTGGTTCCTGAGCACTCTTGTCACACTACCCCTTACAGCTACCCCCTACAGCTTGTCCTTACTCCCTCAGTCATACTCATAAACAATGCATTAATCGTGGTATAGCCGAATCGTCCAGGCTCACCTCTAAGACCTATTGTCGTCCTCCTGACTTGTTGTCGCCACATCATTCCCTACGCCTCCGTAATGGCGCCAATGAAGGCCACCTTGCCGTCGACAGCCACGTCGCCGAGAATCTTGGAATCGGGCACAACCTTGCCCTTGATGAGCAGCTTGACGCCGTCGGCAGAAGTGGTGACGCCCTGCTCGGCAGCCTGCTTCACCACCAGCTGCTTGACGTTGAAAATGGAGTCGTCACTGGGCGCAGACAGGGAGATGACGAGCTTGGGGGCCTTGAGAGTCTTGATGGTGATCTCAATAGTTTCGGCAGCCACGTCCGCCTGCGCGGTCTTCTCCTCGATCGGGATGTTCACCAGTCCACTGCCAGACACTCCGGTCTTCTTCTTGGGTTCGGGCATCTTGGGCATTGCCACCAGGGGCTTTTTGTCGAGCTGGGCCTTGTCCTTGGCGTAGTCGGCTGCCAGCAGAGAGGAGGGGTCGAGCAGCGAGACGAAAGCTCTTGCAAATGTCGTTTCGGAGGCCATTTTGTTGTTAGTGACGTTCTCGAGTTGGTGGTCCGTAGTACGAGTACACGTATCACGTGAATCTTACGCCTAACGTACAGGCCCCCGCCAGTTCAATTCCCGATGACACCATCTCAAAGCCAATTACTGATGGTGCGTGCATGCATGCAATGCACGCTGCAATGCACGTCGACTCATGTGGGCGGTTGCCATATCCAAGATAGCAACCTCGCTTTGACCAGGCTAGGAAACGCTGATTTTATCGGTTGCTGCCAACTGGTATATGTCCGGCTTGGCGGCACAACCTCAAACTTAGATGCCACATGGGCTTGGCTTACCAATTGGGTCGCTAGTCGGCAATTTAGCGTGGACCTGTCAAGCCATAGATTTCGGGATAAGCTCGTTGTCTACGCGGCTAAAATTGGGCTTAAAGATATAAGACGGTTGGCAGCTTCCAGGAAGGAGTTCGCTCGTTCACCCGGTCACCCCACGGACGTGTTTCAGCCCTCCAGTCCTCCAAAGTTTACCCCAGGGTTGTCTTGGTTGCTTACAGTTAAAGCAGCGCACATCACCTCCACCTAGATTAAGCACAACGCTCAGGGTCGTCTTATCGGCAAGTTCAACACCCACACTGACGTCTTCAACACCTCCTCCACGATGCCCGAAATCGCTTCATTTGCCTCGAGTCCCTCGACCACGGCCAAGGAACGGGTCTGGACGACTCTGATCACCAACACCAAGTATCTGGACGGGCTTCTAACTCTCGACTACTCGCTCAAACGGGTGGGCTCCAAGTACCGACTGGTGGCTCTGTACACAGACACGTTTGAGAAGGAGGGCCACGATGCGTTGGCCGAGCGGGGGATCCCCTCCAAGCAAATCGCGTACCTGATTCCGGCCAAATCCAAGGACTACTCTCAAGACGTGCGTTTCTACGATTGCTGGAGCAAGCTGCAGCCCTTTTCGCTGGTGGAGTACGACAAGGTGGTTCAATTGGACTCGGACATGGTTGTGGTTCAAAACATGGACGAGCTGTTTGACGTGCCTGTCGGCGAAGATAACGGGAACGGATCCACGTGGGCGTTTGCCGCGTCCCATGCGTGCACGTGCAATCCCTACAACAAGCCACACTACCCCAAGGACTGGGTTCGAGACAACTGTGCGTTTTCCAACACCCGCAAGTCCGACGATCTCAAGAACCCGCTGTTTCAGAGCTGCAATCTCGGTCTGGGAATCTGCAACGGAGGTCTGCAGGTGGTCAAGCCCGATCCGGAACTGTACAACAAGATCATCGAGGCCGTTTCTGCTCCTTCGACCGAAGATTACGACTTTGCCGACCAGTCGCTGTTGTCAGACGTGTTCAAGGACCGCTGGATCGGCCTGAGCTACAGATACAACGCCCTCAAGACGCTGCGAGTGTTCCACAAGGAGCTGTGGGACGACTCGGTGGTCAAGAACATTCACTACATTATCACGCCCAAGCCATGGGACGTTGAAGAGGGCGAATATGACGATACCACCGGCACGTTCAAGTGGTGGTGGGACATTAACAGGGAGAGACTGACCCTTGAGCGCGCCAATATTTCCACTCCCCCGAGCTAGCCTGGGGTGAGGGTGGCGTACATTCTTGTACTATAGACATTTAGACATTAAGACTTTGAAACATTGTATCATGTGCCAGTACGAGTATATTTAGTCGACAGTATTGCGGTATGGTCGACTGAGAAGAATCGAAGTTTCGGAATTGAATGTACTTTACTTGACTTTCCTATTCCATGACTGGTGGCTAACTAGCTGCACCGGAATTAGTTGCAACCAGTTGAGCATATTGGCTACTTGAAGAAGGTTTGTACTGCGTAGGTGTTTAACGATGGCGTCAATTACGGAAATTATGCAAAACAAATGAATAAAACAATAAAAACTCTTGAACAAACGAATACAATAAACAAATCAATTAACATAACAATAAACATTTTTTTGGCTACCAGTAGTCCGCTCAAACCAAGAAGAGAAGAGCGGTGGTCAGCAGACCCGCAAAGGGGATAGAAAGAGAAGCGCCTCCGTTGGCCTGTAGGGGTTTGGAAGGCGGAGGAGGAGGAATTTGGCTGGGGTGGGCCACGTCGAAGGAGACGCTGTGGGTGGTGGCACTGCTGGAAGCAATGGGCTGGGAAGCAGTGCCCTGGGATCGAACGGGGGATCCGTTTGTGCCAGAAGAGCCCTGAGTGAAAGGACTAGAGCCCTGAGACATTGTAGAAGGTCCAGAGGATCCAGAGGAGCCCTGGGTTGAGCTATCGACAAAGATAGGCTTAACAGAAGGTGAATTGGGGGATGTCAAGCCAGTAGAACTGTCGACTGCATGTGATGGTGAGTCAGTCAGAACAGAAGGTGATGGTGAGCCAGTCAGAACAGAAGGCTCTGGCTTTACAGCAACAGGTCGAGACGTGGTGACAGCTGAGACTGGAGTGTTGGACGTCTCAACTGCAACAGTCTCGACACGGGTAGCGACAGAAGAGAACTTGTCAGAGGCAGCCACGTTCATAGAAGTGGATGCTGAGAAGACAGGGTCTATCTTCACTGATGCAGCAGAGGTGGTGGCAGATGCAGAAGTCGTTGAAAGAACAGTGTCAGTGGATGTAGACTCGGTGGATGTAGACTCAGTGGATGTAGACTCGGTGGATGTAGAGTCCGTGGATTGAACATTGAGAGCTGTTTCTATGACAGTAGAACCAGAAGGCTGAGTAGCGGTAGAACTAGACTCTGTGGAGATAACGACAGAACCAGAAGGTACCTTTGACTCCGTGACGATAGAATCAGAAGCAGGCTGTGCACTGGAGCTGGAGCTGGAAAGAACTCCAGATGCAAAAGTGACTTCAGCTGAGCCGGTGTGAGTGGATACCGGTTGGTCACCTTCAGATACCGCAGTCGAGAGTGTGTCTTTGACTGAACCAATGACTGAGCCTGTGGAATGAATCACGTGATCCGTGGAAAGACCGTCTTGAACAGTCGTAGTAGTGGAGCCTTCGGTAGCCAGAGTAACAGAGGGCTGGATCACGTGTTCGGTGGTCACGGGCTGAATCACGTGCTCAGTAGAAGTGGTGGAGTGATCCATGACCTCAATTCCTTCGACGGTCTTGGTAGAGGACGACTCCTCAACGACTCGCTCTGTAGGAAGGCCATCTTCACCGGTGATGGTTACAGTGGTAGCATGTAGACCAGTGGTGGTTTCTGTGGTTACTGGTGTTGCAAAAGAAGTATCAACAGTTGATTCAGTGGATAAACCGGTTTCTGTCGAGGTGGTGGGTGTTGTCTGAGTGGTCACGGATTCAGTAGATGACGATTCAGTGGACGATTCAGTGGACGATTCAGTGGACGATTCAGTGGAAGAACCAGTGGTTGCCTGAAGAGTAAATGAATCAGTGGTCACAGTGGACGTATCGTCGTCAACAGAAGTTTCTTCAACAGAACTGATTAGAATCGTGGTAGTGGCAGATCGTTCGGTACGATCCTCGCCAGTAACGGGCGTAGGAGGAAGACCATACGGGGGTTCACTGGTCACGAGAGTTTCAGGCGCATCGGTAACGCTCAGAACAGGACTACTGGTGTTGAAAAAGCCCCATGACGTTGCAGCAACTGTTGAAGAGGGGTTGACGACATGTTCGGTGGGTAGTCCATCTTCTCCAGTAATGGTGTAGATTGTAGCCACCAAGCCAGATGATGACAAAGTAGTGACAGGAGCCGTGGGGACAACAGTCACGATTTCAACGGGGAAATCATCTCCGACCAAAGTGACGGCGGTTCCTGCAACTGTACCAAACACCGTCGTGGTGGATGAGGGGCCATCAACAACATGCTCAGTAGGCAATCCGTCTTCACCGGTAGCTGTAAATGTGGTAGGGTACAGTCCGAAAGAGTGCTGAGTGGTGACTGCTGCAGTTGGAGTAACTGTGACGATCTCAACAGGAGAACTGTCACCGTTAAAGCTCAACGACGTTCCTGCAACCGTTCCAAGCACTGTGGACGTGAATGAAGGAGGTTCAAGTCCGACTCTGGACTCGGTAGAGGAAACCACAGTGATGATCTCAATGGGGAGACTGTTTTCGTCAAAAGAAAGGGAAGTGCCCTCAACTGCTCCAAAGACGGTTTCGGTTGCAGAAGGACCCTTGACGACTTTTTCGGTGGGAAATCCGTCGTCTCCAGTGATGGTGAAGGTTGTGGGGTGCAATCCATACGAGAACTCAGTCGTCATAGGAGCAGTGGGTACGGCTGTGACGATCATAATGGGCAGACCATCATCTCCCATTTTCAACAGCGTTCCAGCAGAAGTGCCCATCACGGACATTGTAGACGAGGGGCCGTTGATAACTTGCTCAGTAGGTAGGCCATCGGCACCAGTGACAATGAACGTCGTCGCGTGCATTCCAAAGGTGAATTGAGTGGTGACAGGAGTTGTCGGAACCACAGTGACAATTTCCACGGGGAAATCGTCGCCAACGAAAGACAACGATGTTCCTTCAACTGTTCCGTAAACGGTGCTGGTGGCAGAAGGGCCGTCAACAACACGTTCTGTAGGGTAACCGTCTTCACCGGTGATAATCACGGTAGTGGGGTAAAGACCGTAAGCATGCTGGGTGGTCACGGGACCACTTGGTGTAGCTGTGACAATCATAACGGGGATAGAGCCGTCGACAAGACTCAGAGATGTACCAGGCACAGTGCCGGTGACAAAGTTGGTGAAAGAGGGGCCATTAACAATCTGTTCAGTAGGAAGGCCATCTTTTCCAGTGACGGTGTATGTGGTAGCGTCAAACCCGTAGGAAAACTCGGTGGCTACAGGTCCAGTGGGAACGACTGTGACAATCTCAACAGGAGAGTCATCTCCGTCAAAGGAGAGAGAAGTACCTGCAAAAGTACCAAACACAGTCTCGGTCGATGAGGGGCCGTCAACAACACGTTCGGTGGGGAAACCATCGTCTCCAGTGACCGTAATTGTCGTAGGGTAAAGACCGTAAGAGTGCTGAGTGGTGATAGCAGCAGTGGGTGTAGCTGTGACAACCATGATGGGGTTTCCAAACTCATCAAAGACCAATGAAGTACCAGCAGCGGTTCCCAACACCGATTTTGTCGATGAGGGACCGTTGACAATCTGCTCAGTAGGAAGACCGTCGTCGCCAGTAATGGTGAAAGTTGTAGCTTCAAGACCGAATGACGATCGGGTAGTCACAGGTCGGGTGGGAATCACGGTAACAATTTCAACTGGATCATCGCCGTCAAAAGACAGAACGGTTCCCTCAACCGTACCGAAAACGATACGAGTAGTAGAGGGGCCGTCGACGATTCTCTCAGTGGGTAATCCATCGTCTCCTGTGACGGTAAAAGTTGTAGGACTCAGACCGTAAGAATGCTGGGTCGTCACAGCAGCCGTAGGAGTGGCAGTAACGACCATGATGGGGATACTACCCGCTGCAAAGCTCAGTTCTGTGCCTGCAACCGTTCCGAAAACGGATTTGGTGAATGATGGACCATTAACAATCTGCTCTGTGGGCAAACCGTCTTCTCCAGTGGTGGTGTATGTGGTAGCCTCGAGGCCAAATGAAGACAGAGTGGTGACAGGAGTAGTCGGGACAACGGTGACGATTTCAACAGGATCTTCTCCGTCAAAACTGATGGCGGTTCCTTCAACAGTACCGTAGACGGTAGTGGTAGCAGAAGGGCCCTCGATTATCCGTTCGGTAGGGAAACCGTCGTCGCCAATGGTAGTGATGGTGGTAGGGTAGAGTCCAATGGAGTATTGGGTCGTAACAGGGCCGGTAGGTGTTGCTGTGACAACCATAACGGGGAGGCCGTTGTCGTCAATGCTCATTGTAGTTCCAGCAGCAGTGCCCAGAACTGATTCTGTCGATGAAGGACCCTGAACAACCTGCTCAGTTGGAAGACCGTCTTCTCCAGTCACAGTAAAGGTGGTTGCCTCAAAGCCGTAAGAGGACAACGTAGTCACTGGACCTGTAGGAACCACAGTGACGATTTCAACAGGGAAGTCTGCATCAAAAGCCAAGGAGGTACCCTCAACCGGACCGAAAACGGTCTGGGTAGCAGAGGGTCCTAGGACGACTCGTTCGGTGGGAAATCCGTCGTCTCCTGTGGTGGTAAACGTGGTGGGGTGAAGACCGTAAGAGAACTGGGTGGTCACGGGACCTGTAGGCGTAGCAGTGATGACCACGTAAGGGTTTCCGTGGTCGTCAAAGCTGAGAACTGTGCCTGCAGCGGTACCAAGCACCGAAGTCGTTGAGGAAGGACCAACAACAACCTGCTCCGTAGGAAGACCGTCCTCACCTGTGATGGTGTAGGTAGTAGCCTCGAGCCCGAAAGACGACTGAGTAGTCACTGGAGCTGTAGGGACGACAGTCACAATCATGATAGGATTGCTGCCGTCTTCGAGTTTGAGAAGAGTTCCAGCAGAAGTTCCCATCACGGACATTGTAGACGAGGGCCCGTTGACAACTTGTTCAGTAGGCAGTCCGTCTTCTCCAGTGACGGTGTATGTGGTTGCTTGCATTCCAAATGAAGACAAGGTGGTCACTGGACCGGTGGGAACCACAGTCACGATTTCAACGGGGAAATCATCACCGACAAAGGATAGAGAGGTGCCTCCAACAGTACCAAATACAGTACTGGTAGCAGAAGGACCGTCGACGATTCTTTCTGTGGGGAAACCGTCTTCTCCAGTAACGGTGATGGTTGTTGGATAAAGACCGAAGGAGTGCTGGGTTGTGACTGGACCCGTTGGAGTAGCTGTAACGATCATAACAGGGATAGAGTCGTCAGCAAAACTGAGACTTGTACCAGGAACTGTGCCAAGGACATTTTTGGTGAAAGAGGGGCCATTAACGACTTGCTCAGTTGGTAATCCATCTTCTCCAGTAACAGTGTAAGTAGTTGCTGCAAGGCCGAAGGAAAACTCGGTGGTAACTGGCCCGGTAGGAACAACTGTAACAACCTCAACGGGATAATCATCTCCATCAAAAGAAAGGGAGACTCCCTCGACTGTTCCAAACACAGTCTTAGACGATGAGGGGCCGTCAACAACACGCTCGGTGGGGAATCCATCATCACCGGTGACCGTAAACGTGGTGGGATACAATCCAAACGAATGCTGAGTGGTGATAGGGGCTGTAGGGGTGGCTGTGACAATCATCACGGGATTACCATCAGCATCGAAACTGAGTACGGTGCCTGCAGCAGTGCCGAGGATCGAGGTGGTTGAAGAGGGGCCGTTGATGACCTGCTCCGTTGGTAGACCATCGTCGCCAGTGAGGGTAAACGTCGTGGCTTCGAATCCAAAAGACGACAAAGTGGTCACGGGACCAGTAGGGGTAATAGTCACGATTTCGACGGGGAAATCATCACCGACAAAAGACAAAGACGTGCCCTCGACGGTTCCAAAAACGGTCTTACTCGCCGAAGGACCGTCAACGATTCTTTCGGTAGGGAAACCATCTTCACCAGTAACAGTGAACGTGGTAGGATACAGTCCAAATGAGTGTTGAGTAGTGACTGGTGCAGTTGGAGAGGCAGTCACCACCATGATAGGGATCGAACCGTCAGCGAAACTCAAGGAAGTGCCAGGGACAGTTCCAAGGACATTTTTGGTGAACGAGGGTCCGTTGACAATGTTCTCAGTGGGTAGTCCGTCCTGTCCGGTGGTGGTGTAAGTGGTGGCCTCCAATCCAAAAGAAAACTGAGTGGTGACAGGTCCAGTTGGAGTCGCTGTAACAACCATGATAGGGTTTCCGTTATCGTCAAAGATCAAAGTTGTTCCTTCGACAGTACCGAGAATCGAACTGGTGGAAGAGGGCCCATTGATGATTTGTTCAGTGGGGAGTCCATCCTGTCCAGTAATAGTGAAAGTAGTCTCGTAAAGGCCAAACGAGGACATCGTGGTGACAGGCCCTGTGGGAACAACGGTGACGATTTCGACAGGAATATCTCCATCAAAAGACAAGACGACGCCCTCAACAGTGCCGAACACGGTACTGGTAGCAGAGGGACCATAAACTACTCGTTCTGTAGGGAACCCGTCCTCTCCAGTGATTGTAAAAATCGTGGGGTAGAGACCAAACGAGTGCTGAGTGGTAATTGGAGCTGTGGGGGTGGCCGTCACGATCATAATGGGGTTGCTAGCATCGTCAAAGCTCAACCAAGTACCTGCAACGGTACCGAGAAGAGTAGACGTGCTGGAAGGACCCTGAACAATCTGCTCAGTAGGAAGGCCGTCTTCTCCGGTGGTGGTGTACGTGGTAGCTTCAAAACCGTACGTCGACTGAGTGGTCACAGGACCAGTGGGAATCACGGTAACAATTTCAACGGGGAAATCGTCACCACCGAAACTGAGAGAGACTCCCTCCACAGTACCGAAAACAGTACGGGTGGCAGAGGGACCGTTAACGACTCTCTCGGTAGGGAATCCGTCTTTGCCAGTAACAGTGAAAGTCGTAGGATTCAGCCCGTAAGAAAACTGCGTAGTCACAGGACCAGTAGGCGTAGCTGTGACAATCATAACGGGATCACCGTTTTCGGCAAAGCTCAAAACAGTGCCTTCGACTGTGCCCAAAACCGATTTAGTGAATGATGGACCGTTGATGATCTGCTCTGTAGGCAATCCATCTGATCCAGTAACAGTGTAGGTGGTCTTATGAAGGCCAAACGAAGACATGGTAGCAACTGGTCCAGTAGGAACCACAGTGACAATTTCAACCGGATAGTCAGCTCCATCAAAAGACAAAACAGAACCTTCAACCGTACCGTAAACAGTACGAGTAGCAGAAGGTCCCTGAATGACTCTTTCCGTAGGAAGACCATCGTCTCCGGTGATTGTAAAAGTCGTGGCATCGAGTCCATAACTGAACTGGGTGGTAACAGGACCTGTAGGAGTAGCAGTCACGACCAGAACGGGAATACTGCCTGCAGCAATACTCAGTCCTGTTCCTGCAACTGTTCCAATGACAGATTTGGTGAACGAGGGTCCTTGAACAGCCTGTTCGGTAGGCAGACCATCTTCTCCAGTGAAGGTGTAGGTGGTGCCCTCGAATCCAAACGTCGACAATGTCGCCACAGCTTCTGTAGGTGTGACTGTGACGACCTCAACGGGAGAATCTTCACTATCGAAACTGATGGTAGTCCCCTCAGCAGTACCAATGACAGTCTGAGTAGAAGCGGGGCCCTTGATGAACCGTTCGGTGGGGAAGCCATCTTCACCAATAGTGGTGATGGTTGTGGGGTAGAGTCCGTAGGAAAACTGGGTGGTCACGGGACCTGTGGGTGTTGCCGTGACGACCAGAATGGGCACGTGATCGTCTCCAAAACTGAGTGCAGTTCCAGCAACTGTGCCCAACACAGATTTGGTCGAAGAGGGGCCTTGTAGAACCTGTTCAGTGGGCAGTCCATCTTCACCGGTGAATGTGTATGTAGTTGCCTCGAATCCAAACGACGACAGGGTAGTGACTGGAGCAGTGGGGACAACGGTGATGATTTCGATGGGAAACTCGTCGTCAAGCACCAAAGAGGTTCCTGCAACAGTACCGTACTTGGTCTGAGTAGCAGAGGGTCCGAGAACGACATTCTCAGTGGGAAATCCATCTTCCCCAGTGGTGGTAAAAGTCGTGGCGTCAAGTCCATTAGAGAACAGAGTGGTGACAGGAGCCGTAGGCGTAGCTGTGACGATCATCACGGGGTCGCCGTTTTCGGCAAAGCTCAAAACAGTTCCTTCGACTGTACCAAGCACGGATTTGGTGAATGAGGGTCCGTTGATAATTTGTTCAGTAGGTAGACCATCGTCACCGGTGATTGTAAAGGTGGTCTCATGAAGACCAAATGATGAGACTGTAGCCACAGGCGCAGTTGGAACCACGGTGACAATTTCAACGGGAAAGTCCTGGCCATCAAACGACAGAGAAATGCCTGCAACGGTGCCGTAAACCGTCTTACTGGCTGAAGGACCGTCAACGATTCTTTCTGTGGGGAACCCATCTTCACCGGTAACGGTAAAGGTAGTAGGGTAAAGACCGTAGGAATGCTGAGTAGTGACTGGTCCTGTAGGAGTGGCTGTTACAACCATCACAGGAAGACCATCGTCTCCGAAACTCAAGGTGGTGCCTGCAACGGTGCCCAAAATCGATTTGGTGAGAGAGGGCCCGTTGACGATTTGTTCTGTAGGTAGACCGTCTGATCCGGTGAAAGTGTAGGTAGTCGCCTCAAAACCAAAAGAAGACATGGTGGTAACAGGACCTGTAGGAATCACAGTGACTATTTCGATTGGATCATCACCGTCAAAAGACAGGACGGTTCCCTCAACGGTTCCAAAAACAGACCGAGTAGCAGAAGGCCCGTCAACGATCCTCTCGGTAGGGAATCCATCATCGCCGGTGACTGTAAATGTGGTGGGATACAGACCGAAAGAATGTTGAGTCGTCACTGGTCCAGTGGGTGTAGCCGTCACGATCATGACGGGGTTTCCACTCTCGTCAAATGTCAAGATCGTTCCTGCAACAGTTCCAAGAAGTGTAGTTGAGCTGGAGGGACCATCAACCACCTGCTCAGTAGGCAAGCCGTCTTCTCCGGTGATAGTAAAGGTGGTTGCTTCAAATCCAAAAGACGACAGGGTGGTTACGGGTCCTGTTGGAACCACCGTGACAATCTCAACAGGAAAATCTTCTCCAACAAAAGACAGAGAAGTTCCTTCAACAGTTCCAAAAACGGTTTTAGAGGCTGAAGGACCGTCAACAACACGCTCAGTGGGGAAACCATCGTCTCCTGTGATTGTGAACGTCGTAGGATACAGTCCGAAGGAGTGCTGAGTGGTCACAGGACCAGTAGGGGTTGCCGTGACAATCTTGATGGGAATAGAGTCATCAGCAAAACTCAAGGAAGTGCCTTCAACTGTGCCCAAGATGGATTTGGTGAACGAGGGTCCATTGATGATCTGCTCTGTAGGCAATCCATCAGAACCAGTAATAGTAAAAGTTGTCTCATGTAGACCAAACGACGACATGGTAGTTACAGGCCCAGTTGGAGTAACAGTGACAATTTCAACTGGATAGTCATCTCCATCGAAAGATAAAGAGGTACCTTCAACAGTGCCATAAATGGTACTGGTAGCAGAAGGGCCCATAACTACCCTTTCGGTGGGAAACCCATCATCTCCAGTGATGGTTATAGTGGTAGGGTATAATCCGAACGAAAACTGAGTCGTAATAGGTCCAGTGGGTGTAGCTGTCACAATCATAATAGGGAGTCCATCTTCTCCAAAACTGAGAACTGTTCCTGGAACAGTTCCCAAAATAGAAGTAGTTGAAGAAGGACCGTCAACTATTTGCTCTGTAGGCAACCCATCATCACCAGTAACCGTGTACGTCGTAGCTTCAAAGCCGAAAGAGGACATCGTGGTCACAGGACCTGTAGGAACCACTGTGACAATCTCGACGGGGAAATCATCACCGACGAAAGACAAAGACGTGCCTGCAACTGTACCGAAGACAGTCTTTGAAGCTGAAGGACCATCTACAACACGCTCAGTAGGAAAGCCGTCGTCTCCAGTTATCGTAAATGTGGTGGGATACAGACCATAAGAATGTTGGGTAGTTACTGGCCCAGTTGGTGTAGCAGTAACAATCAGAACAGGCACTGAATCATCAGCAAAGCTCAACGTAGTGCCTGCAACAGTACCAAGGACAGACTTGGTGAACGAGGGTCCATTAACAACTTGTTCGGTGGGTAGGCCATCCTCCCCAGTAACAGTGTAAGTAGATGCCTCAATACCAAAAGAAGACAGCGTAGTAACAGGTCCTGTAGGAATAACAGTCATAATCTCCACTGGGATGTCACCATCGAAAGACAGAGAGAGTCCCTCAACAGTACCGAAAACGGTGCTGGTAGCAGAGGGGCCCTTGAAAACACGCTCAGTAGGAAAACCGTCGTCTCCTGTGATGGTAACCGTTGTAGGGTAGAGACCAAACGAAAACTGAGTGGTAACGGGACCTGTGGGAGTTGCTGTGATAATCATAATGGGGTTGCTGGCATCGTCAAAGATCAAAGTTGTTCCTGGCACTGTTCCAAGAAGAGTAGACGTGCTGGAGGGACCGTCGACAACTTGTTCTGTGGGTAGTCCATCTTCTCCGGTGGTGGTGTACGTCGTGGCTTCAAATCCAAATGAAGACAGAGTGGTCACTGGACCTGTGGGAATAACTGTCACAATTTCAACAGGGAAATCGTCACCAACAAAAGACAGAGATGTGCCCTCGACAGTTCCAAAGACCGTCTTACTCGCTGAAGGGCCATCAACAACTCTCTCGGTAGGAAAGCCATCCTCACCGGTCACAGTAAAAGTCGTAGGATACAGACCATAAGAATGCTGAGTCGTCACAGGTCCTGTGGGTGTAGCTGTAACGATCATGATGGGAATTGAGTCATCAGCGAAACTGAGAACAGTTCCCTCCACTGTGCCTAGAATTGACTTGGTGAAGGAAGGACCGTTGATGATCTGTTTGGTGGGAAGACCGTCTGAGCCAGTGACGGTGTATGTAGTAGCTTCAAGACCGAATGAAAACTCAGTAGTAACTGGACCAGTAGGAATTACAGTGATCACTTCAACAGGAGAATCACCATCGAAAGACAACGAAGTACCCTCAACAGTGCCGAAAACAGTACTGGTAGCAGAAGGACCTTGAATGACTCTCTCAGTGGGGAAACCATCTTCTCCAGTGACAGTAACCGTGGTGGGATACAATCCATAAGAAAACTGAGTGGTAATAGGACCTGTGGGAGTTGCAGTCACGACCATGATGGGATCTCCGTTTTCGTCGAAAATCAAAGTTGTTCCCTCGACGGTACCGAGAATCGAACTGGTGGAAGAGGGTCCATCAACTACTTGTTCTGTGGGCAAACCATCATCTCCAGTAACAGTGTAAGTAGTACCCTCAAATCCAAAGGACGATAGAGTGGTGACGGGTCCCGTAGGAGTAATGGTAACAATCTCAACGGGGAAATCATCACCGACAAAGGAGAGAGAAGTGCCCTCGACCGTTCCATAGACCGTTTTCGAAGCAGAGGGTCCATCTACAACTCTTTCAGTGGGAAAACCATCCTCACCGGTGATTGTGAAAGTCGTAGGGTAGAGTCCAAAAGAGTGCTGCGTAGTTACAGGCCCGGTAGGAGTGGCTGTAATAATCATGATGGGAATGGAGTCTTCAGCAAAGCTCAAAACAGTGCCTTCGACAGTACCCAGAATCGATTTCGTGAACGAGGGGCCATTAACAATCTGTTCAGTGGGTAGTCCATCCTCTCCTGTGAAAGTGTAGGTGGTAGCTTCCAATCCAAACGAAGACATGGTAGTAACAGGACCGGTAGGAACAACCGTAACAATTTCCACTGGATAATCTCCATCGAAAGACAAAGAGGTGCCTTCAACAGTTCCAAAAATGGTACTGGTAGCAGAAGGGCCCTTGATGACTTTCTCAGTAGGAAACCCGTCTTCACCTGTGACGGTAAAAGTCGTAGCTTGAAGACCGTAGTCGAATTGAGTAGTAACAGGTCCAGTGGGTGTAGCTGTGATGACCATGATGGGATTGCTGGCATCATCAAAACTCAAGGAAGTACCAGCAACAGTTCCCAAAAGAGATGTGGTAGATGAAGGGCCATTAACAATCTGTTCAGTAGGAAGACCGTCTTCTCCTGTAATGGTATAAGTAGTCGCTTCGAACCCGAAGGAAGACAATGTAGTCACGGGACCAGTGGGAATCACGGTGATAATCTCTACCGGATAATCATCTCCAACGAAAGAGAGTGACACACCTTCAACAGTACCGAAAACGATACTGGTAGCAGAAGGTCCGTCGACAACCCTTTCTGTGGGGAATCCATCTTCGCCAGTAACCGTGAAAGTTGTGGGATAAAGACCGAAAGAATGCTGAGTAGTAATGGGACCTGTGGGAGTCGCAGTGACAACCATGATGGGGATACTGCCTTCAGCAAAGCTCAAAGTAGTTCCTTCAACTGTGCCCAGAATCGACTTGGTGAAAGAGGGGCCGTTGACAATCTGTTCTGTAGGCAAACCGTCTTCTCCAGTTAAGACAAAAGTCGTCGCCTCAAGTCCAAAAGAGGAAAGAGTGGTCACTGGCCCTGTGGGAGTCACAGTGACTACCTCAACGGGGGTTTCACCGTCAAACGATAACAAGGATCCTTCAACCGTACCGTAAACAGTACGACTAGCAGAAGGTCCCTGGATAATTTGCTCTGTGGGGAAACCATCATCTCCGGTGGTGGTAAAAGTCGTAGGATGAAGACCGTAATCAAACAGGGTAGTGACTGGACCGGTAGGGGTGGCTGTGATGATCATAATGGGGTTGCTAGCGTCGTCAAAGCTCAACCAAGTACCTGCAACGGTTCCAAGAAGAGTAGTCGTGCTAGAGGGACCATCAACCACCTGCTCAGTGGGCAAGCCATCCTCACCAGTGGTAGTAAAGGTGGTTGCTTCAAATCCAAAAGACGACATCGTAGTAACGGGACCAGTAGGAGTGACGGTGACGATTTCAACGGGAAAATCGTCGCCAACAAACGATAAAGCAGTACCTTCAACAGTTCCAAAAACGGTCTTACTCGCCGAAGGACCGTCAACAATCCGTTCTGTAGGGAAACCATCCTCACCAGTGATTGTGAACGTGGTGGGGTACAGTCCATAGGACCGTTGAGTGGTTACTGGACCTGTTGGAGTGGCTGTAACGACCATAATTGGAATCGATCCGTCGGCAAAACTGAGAACAGTTCCTTCGACGGTACCAAGAACAGCCTTGGTGAAAGAAGGGCCATTAACAATCTGCTCAGTTGGCAATCCATCTGATCCAGTAACTGTGTAGGTAGTCTCATGAAGGCCAAACGAAGACAACGTGGTAACAGGGCCAGTTGGAGTAGTGGTGTATCGAGCTGTAGCTTTGCCATCGCCACCAACAACCAGAGACGTTCCCTCAACAGGTCCAAGAACATAGCTGGTAGTTGCCGGTCCGGAAACAGCGTACTTGGTAGGCAATCCATCTGTACCGGTCAACGTGTACGTGGTTGCATGAAGACCGACATCGAACTTAGTGGTAACAGGACCAGTTGGGGTTGCAGTGACAATCTTGACGGGGTTTCCACTGCCATCAAGCGAGACTGCAGTTCCAGCAACTGGACCAACAACAGTGGTGGTGGCTTTGGGGGGCACAGTTGTCACCAAAGTCGGAAGTCCATCGTCTTTACCAGTGACTGTAGCGACTCCAGACGTCAGACCATATGTTGTCTGGGTCGTGACTGGACCTGTAGGAGTATCGTAGACCACCGCAAGAGGTTTTCCGTCGGGACCAGTCACCACGCTGATAGTGTGGACTGTAGCCCATCTGCTAACTGTGGTTGTCGGAGTGGCTGTAGTTCTCACGGTGCCGAGACCGTCTGTGCCAACATAGGTAGCAACACCAGACTCGAGACCAAAGGCGATTTCGGTGGTGGAAGGAGGATCGATGGTGATCACGACGACTGGATACCCGTCTGGACCAAACGTGACTGTCGATCCGTGCACAGAACCCGTAGCGTAGGCTGTAGTTGTAGGACCGATGATTTCGTGAACGGTGGCTTTACCATCGGGACCAAGGACAGTTTCGGTGAGCGCAGATGTGGCGACAAACGTGATAGTCGTTACGGGGGTGACGGTATCACGCACATACGGAAGTCCATCGGTTCCCTTGAACGTTTCTCGGCCAGCTGAGGTGCCAAACACGGTCGTGGTTCCAATAGGATTCACGGGAGAAGCCGTCACTCGCACGGTAGCCTCGCCGCCGTTGGTGCCTGCCTCTGTAGTGGTGCCCGCAACAGTTCCAAAAATACTGGTGGTGACGATCTTGGTCTTGGTAACCACCAGGGTGGGCAATCCGTTAGTTCCAAAGGTGACGGTTGATCCGATAGATGCTCCAGTAGCGTACTGAGTAGCCACGGGGGTGATTGTGACTCGAGCGGTGGGAAGACCGTTCGCGTCACCCGTGTAAGTGACTGTTCCGGCCTTGCTACCCACAACAGTGACGGTAGTGACAGCTGCTGTGTATGTAGGCACGACAGGAAGAGGACCACTAGGGACCACAGTGACCCGTTGGTGCAGATGACCATCATCGGCAAGATAGGTGAGAGTACCGGCAACAGAGCCCTGAACTGTGGTAGTAGTGATGGGCACCTTTGGCGTCATGGTGACGGGCCGTGTAGAAGTCGCGGTTGAGGTCACGAGGTTTGTTTTGTAGACGGTGAGTTTCGAAGTAGAGAGAGTGGCGCATTCTGGAAGGGGCGGCAGAGCACAGTCCTTGATGGCCATTTCAATAGCCCAGTTGATAGCTCCACAGGACAGACAGGTGTCGACCTTGGCGTGAAGACGTCTGGCCGTGGGACACATGCATGCTTTGGATCCGAGGCAGGTGGTGAGCTCGAGAGTCAGAGAAGAGCAATCCAGAATGCATTGCAGCAGACCCTGGGCGACCGGAGGCTTCTGGGTATCACAGTCGACGATGACTCGCTCGTAGACTACTCGTTCGGAGGTTTGGACTGAGGCGAACGTGGAGGTGAATGTTTCGGTGGTGGCAGTGGTGTAGGTCGATAGGCCCAGAGGTTTGGTCGAGGAAGGTGTTGTTGTGGTTTTCTTCGTAGGAAACAGAATGTCCCAGATGTCTGCTGCAGCCGGACTGGGAGCCAGAGCCAAGGCCACAACGAGATATCGCAAGCTGACCATTTGAAAACCGTTGACGTGTGTAGTCCTTCGGACTGGCGGGCCTAGGGTGTGTATTTGAGGAGTCTCGAACAGCGGATTCGCGGTGAACCATTGCGTTAGAGTTGTTCTGCTAAATTAGTTTGCGTTTAGAAAAAGAAAAGAAGGCGAAATTTGGTTTCTTAGCCGACGATAGTCGCGCTAGCTAATGTAGGATCCCCCATTGGTGTGGTTTGATGCCCGTATTTTTGCCCACAACAGGCGTAGTCTTGGGTTAGTGGAATGCAGCCGGACGAACAGATAAAACATGACAGGCCAGCCAGCCAATAGGATAGAGCTGAGGGCAGAATTTCTTGTTGTTTTTTCCTGCAATACATTCATCAGTTATGCCTCGGCTTGGGAAGAACTGCCGGTAGCGGTATGTACACGGGTACACTCACATGAGCATGTTGCTTGGAGATGTGCTAACCCGTGACTTACTTTTGAGTATCGAATAAGACCCCAGTAGTCGAAAGCGGTTTCCTTGGGCTAGCGTGAACAAAGAACACGCTAGTTCATCGGCCTTCGCTCTTCTGGGCCCCTCTTCAGTCTGGACTTGCGTTGAGGGAAGCTCTTCGCACTCACTAGCCGTGACTAAATTGTTGCAACGTTGTAAACAAAAAAATCAGTTGCAGAAACATTCGCCTGCGTTGTGGGTGTGGATTAAGTTGACGTGTGGAATTCAAAGTCGCGATGTTGTTTGGGTGTACGGGATATTTCACCAGAAAAGCTTAATTACAGGGGGGGGGTTTCCCCGTCGCCTGATTACTCTATTTTCTATAGATGATAACTGTGATAGGAGAGGAGATCAGGTCTAATATATTGATCTAGAACATCTCGAACTTATTCTGTCTTGTACTGTTCCCCGTCACATCACTATAACCAGTCTTTACGATCCGCTTACGTGCATGAATATGCATGGAATATGTACGTTACAATGACCATTGAAAAAGTACCGTAACCTTATTAGCGTCATATTCTGGGAAATATTTTTATGTGCTCGTTACTCAGCTCATACACACGCTTGAAAAAATATTAGCTGTGTGGCTAACTCTGTTTAAAGCTGACATTCTGTCTCGGCAAATGGTGACCATGTTCAGCTTAAGCGTTAGACTGGAGCTACTGGTGACAAGGTGTCGAACCATAAAAAAGACAGAAGCCGGTGAAGTTCAATTTAATAGATAGTAGAGGCCTCTTGGAAGCACCGATAAAAGGGTCAATAAATGTGTGGTTTATCACAGAAACGCTTACCGTTTCATTACAAACACTCTGTAATCTTACACACGGGCATCATCTCAACTCTGGTGTTTGGCGTGGCTCCAGACTACTCATCGCTAGTGACCCAATTAGCTCCCCTGCTAGCGCCAAATTAGTTTCTCCAGAAGAAAAACGGCCGTTCAATACGTCCCTTTTATCTTAATTCCACGGAATTTGGGCCACAACTCTGCTGACTAGCCGACCCACTAGCGTATAGAAGGCCCAGCAGGGCTAAGATAGATCAGCCCATACGGTGGATTTGGAGAGCCCAGCAATTTTGACAGCACCAGATCGACCCTACTGCCAGATTTAATTAGAGAGATCTTGATCGAGAAGATGTAGCTACATTCTAGTAAGAGTAGCCGTTCATTTTAGCTCCACTCTCTCTGATGTCGTGTGCAGATAAGCGCCTGGCTGCAAAACTAGTGTATACAGTACCACTGATCTCTACGTAACAGGTGACACCGACACGGCTAAATAAAAGAATGCATTAAAATAACTTATATACTGAGATGCGAATCTCGAGATCGCATGCGGCCAATGAAATCGTCGAGATGGGCAAAGTTGGACTCCTCCATGGCGAACCGTCTATGGGTTCGGCTGTTAACGTGGTCCTTGAACGAGGTGAACTCCTGCTTGCAGTTCTCGCACCAGGCCTTGCGCTCCTGCTGGGGCTCGGGAACGGTGGGGATGGTGCGTGCAGCATCGAAACACTGCAGTAGCTTGCCGCAGTCGAAAAGCTCGCGGCTCTCGGCCACCTCGCACAGGTTCTTCTTCATCAGCTCGTCGTAGAGATACAAGGAAGCGTAGTCCCACGCGCTTTCCAGATGCGAGTACTTGTAGACCATTTTGGCAAAGAACAGGGTGACCGAAGCCACGTGCAGCTCGAGACGGTCGTAGTCTCTTCGCACCTCGTCAATCTCATGTCCCAGACGTCGCTCGATTCCTTCGTTGATGATGACTCGGAACACGAAGCGTCGGTCGAGCAGCGATCTCTCGGCGTACTGAGGCAGAACAGCAGCCATGACCAGCTCGGCCAGGTCCACAATACCGGCCACCACGGGACGGGTGTTGAGAATGTGGGCTGCAACCTCGGGCAGAAGCAGCGCAGTAGCATGCAGATGGTCCTCGGTGATGGTGAGTTTAGTGGGACACTCGGCAACCTGGTTGAAGCTAGAGGTTGAGTTCTGGCGCATCGAGGGCCGCTTGAACGCCGCAGATCCAGAGTGAGCCGAGGTCTGAGACTGGCACTGCGAGGGGACACTTCCGGGTATAGACGGCTGAGACTGGGGAGTGGCTTCTCGCTCCATGGGCCGGAAGGGCTCATGCATGATGTTTCGTTTCATCAGAGACACCTGTCTGGAGGGCACGGAAGCCACGACTGGAGCCAGTCCGTTTCGAAGCCCGGCGTCTCCGCTCTGTGCGATCGAACGCGAGTTGGAAATGGGCTGCACTCCCGACGCCAAAATGTCCTTCATGCCCGAGTTGGACCGCGTGGCCTTGGCCGTCATACTCTCGGCCCGTTTCTGGGCGTCCTTGGCTCGCAGAAACTGGTGCTTGCCCATGAAGTTGTCGCACCAGATGGGGAAGTCGTCCTTGTTGTACTCCTTGATCATGATGGACCGCATGGACTTGTCGAGATCCCAAATGTACACGTGGGGGCCGCGCAGGTAGTGGAAGTCGTTTCTGTGGGCCTCGGGGTCTCGGTCGGATGGACCAGCCACACGCTCCTCCTTGAGAAGGAAGCCCAGACCCACGTCCTTGTTGCCTCCAGCCACGCCCAGCGCGTTATCCACAAACGTCTCGCCCAGCAGGTGCCGCAGAAACTTCTCCAGCTTCTCGTAGCCCCACACCTTGAGTTGCAGCTTGTGTGCAGTCAGCAGAGCCGGGGGGAGACCCTCGAGCTTGCCGTCTTTGTACTGGTCTGCAAAGCTCTGCCGAGTGACAATGTAGTTGATTTTGTTCTCGAAAAAATGGCTAATGTTGGAGCCAATGTGGTCGAGAAGCGGCTTGACCCGGTCAATGTTGGACTGGCTGACTTTGAGAAAGTAAAACTGCGCGTTTCGCATGATCGGCCGCCATTTGCTTCGCCATTCCTCCAGATTGTCGATCGCCACCCGTTTCATGTGCTGTTTCTCCAGCTGCTGCTTGTCGATCTTTTCCTGGGCCATTTTGCTCTGTTGGATCATGCGGAAATGGTCCTCGTACTCGTTGGGGACCTTGATCTCGCGCGTCTCCTGCATGGTGCGTGACGGGAACAGCTGCAGCTGTGGATCACGGCCGCCGTCTTCACGTCGCGACTGGTTTTGGGCGACGCGTTCTCCTGGCAAAAGCAGAGAGTGTTTGGGGACGTCGTCGACTATGTTGTTGGTGTTATCGACGTGGGCAGCCGCCTCATGGTTCTCCCTGATGGTCTTGAGGGTGTTTTGGGCAGCTTCCACCTGCTGTTGCTGCGTGTCGCCGGTTCTCCAGTTGGCGTCCTTCTTGGGCCCACTTCGTTGTTGTAGCACCGTGTTGGGGTCCACAAACGGCTTGAGCGTCGTCACGTTTTCGAGCTTGAGCCGCTTATATGCCTGCTCGCTCACCTGGTTGTTTCTCTTGGGCGTGGGCGAGTGCGGGGACACGTCATTGTCGTGCTCATCCTCCTCCATCCGGTTCTCCTTGTCAGAGTCGCCCCGCACAATCGCCTGAGAAGCCTCCAATGGCAGGTTGTGGTTGTGCGTCGCAGAGTTGTCGTGGGTGGCGGAGATGTTGTGCGTGGCTGAGATGTCGTGCATGGTCACGTCGCCCATGTGGTGATGATGCTGTGGAGTCTCGTCGGTCGTGGTGTTGTTGCTGGCAGTGGTGGTCGTGTCTTTACTCTCACTGCTGTCGGGTCGTGACAAGGACTTGAAGGCGTCGACAGAGGCCACGCTGGCCTGCGAATGCGACGGTGTGTTGCTCTTGGTGCTCTCCTGACTGCTCTCCACCTTTCTGCTGTGCGTCATCATCCCCCTGGGTGGACCATTGGCAGGAGGTGGAGAGGGACTGTGACGCGAGTAGATCTGGGCGGTGTCCTCAAAGTCCTTGGCCAGAATTCGCCGCGGCTTGAGGTTGGTCTTCTCCTTGAGAGGCGACCGTTCCACTTCCATCCTGAGTCTTGTTGTTTTTTGGTCGTGTTTGGTGTGTTGTTGTTGTGTTTGAAGCTTGAAAGCAAACAAGCCTATAAATGTCAAAATGTCAGGAACGTCAAATATTGGAAAAGACGCGTCGCGAACAAGATAGAGTTTGGGCTGGCACTTTGAACAAGACATGACAGGATGCCGGCAGTTATGGATCCCACCAAAAGGGGATCGTGGGGTTTTAGAGAGTGATAACGTCGTGTCAGAGTCACGTGAGACGTTGACGTACTGTGTATTAGCTGGCAGTGTCCATCATATCTACTTAGATTTACTTGGATTGACCTGGATGTTGTTGACATGTTAGTTGACGTTTGTCTAAACCGGAAGCCACTCGTTAAGCTCTACTTAGTGCACCCCAACCTGAATAATTAGTACAATAGCAAGCCCAGTATTGTCACAAAAAGACTGAGATTTTGTACAGCATGTTCAGTCATTGCATTTCGTGGCTGGCCAAAAAATCAGCCTGATCGGAGCTTTATGTCTACCTTTTGAAAGGACCAAAAACACCACCCCCAGGCGTGCGGCTCGGAAATTCAGTCCACCTTATTTCGGAGTAGGAGAACGGGCAGGACTTCTTGCAATTCACTAGTTGGACAGATTTACGAACTAGACCATCGTAATGAGCAGACTCGCGCGATCATTTTGATACCGCTTTTGTCATTGGAAAACACTGGTTGAGTATGACGGCTGAGTAAGACAGAGAGATGGAGACTGTCGGTCTGTATGGTAATTAAGCCGTTGTTTTTTTTATTGAAACCACTCATAATCTGATGTTCATACATCACGTGACCATATCGGTTTTCTGCAACCACAGCTGTTCAACCACACTCCGTTGTGACAATGGTTTTACACCTGCGATACAAACCGTACCTATTCTAAGTCAGCAACGTCACCCAAGGAAAAGTCTTACAACTGTCCCGGTGTACAAGTCCGTCTACAGGTCTCGAAGGACTGCTCTGTGTACTTGTGCTCTGAATATCGATATAAATTACTTGTAGCAAGATCAAAATAGCTTTGATAGCAATCCCATTTGTATGGCTGCTTACGGTGCGGCTTTTTTATCTGCAGTCGTCTGAGGACCCTGACTCAGGTGGAGGTCGATTCGAGCCGATTCAACCGATTCAAGTCGACCAAAAAAGTCAAGAGAAACGGTGACGTCATTGTCAATCGAGAACCCTGACCCCAACCAATCAAATGACACCATATCCTTGTCCTTTGCGCCTCCAATTCTCGAGTTCAGTGCCTCCCCAGGAATCGTCCCACCTTTTTTGCCGTATGCTCGTGGGATTTAGATTTCATAATAGATGAGCTAAACGGATCGGGCTTGATTGCTGATCAGGGCACTCAAAGGGGGTGAATGAGAGCCCTGAAGAGGTACGGGGCAACACGAGTACTTATAATATTGAAATCTCTGTTTGTGTAACCAAACTAAAGCGCTCATATTCACCACCAACTTTCCTCCACCGTTTGCGTCCAATGTAACAAGATGCATACAAACCCTCCACCAAAAAGTCCTTGTCTTGGTGAGCACATCCTTGTACACTCGTGCACAACTAAAGCACACAACTACTGTAAAGCACGCAATCAACAATACTGATCAGTCATCAACTCAACTAGTTACAATACACAAGCCTTGTATTCAATTTATTATTAGTGAACGCCCCCCCTCTGGAGGGCGCAGATTAACTGTTCTGTTTCCATACCTTCCTTCTCTGCCTGTCTGTCTGCTTCCCTCCCCCCGTTACATAATAACACACTTCTTCTTCTTCTTGTCCTTCTTCTTCTTGGGCTCGCTCTTGTCCTTGGTCACGGGCGCGGCCTTCTGGGCCGGCGCCGATTGATGCTGTGCGGACGGCGGGTTGGACGACGACACCGGCGTCTTCTGATGGACCGGGGCGGGCGTCTGGCTGTTGACGGCTCCCCCGGCTCCTCCTGCACCAGCAACGCCACCGGCAGCAACCAGGGGCTGTTGGGCGGCTCCGGCTCCGGCGGACTGGTCGGGCTGGCCGCCGTTGCGCTGGATTCGGCACGCCCGCACACAGTCGAAAAAGGCGTTTTCGATGTTCACGTTGAGCTTGGCGGAGGCCTCGAAAAAGCCCGAGTTGAGCTCTCGAGCCAGAGCGCGGCCGTCGTCGGTGGACACGACCCGCTCGGCGTTGCGGTCGCTCTTGTTGCCGACAATGACCACGCTGAAGCCCTCGTCGTCCTCCTTGACCCGCTGGATTTGCTCGTAGTAGGTGCGGATGCGCGAGAAGGACGACCGCGACGTGATGCTGTAGACGAGAATGAAGCCCTCGCCGTCGCGGATCCACTGGTCCCGCAGCGCTGTGTACTCCTCCTGGCCGGCGGTGTCGAGAATCTCCAGCATGGCCGTCTGGCCGTCCAGCACCACCTGTTTTCGGTACGAGTCTTCAATGGTGGGGTCGTACTCCTCCACAAAGTGGTTGAGGCACAGCTGGATGGTAAGGGCCGTTTTGCCGACTCCTCCGTCGCCCAGCACGATCAGCTTGTAGAGCGGCGCCGTGTCTTTGCGTGACATTGTGTAAAGAGCGGTGGTGGTTGTGTTAAGAGCTTGACAAGCGTCGTGGGGTGAGAGTGTTGTGTGTTGTGTGGGCCCAACTTAATGTTGTGAGTGTGTGCGTGCTGTGCTGTGCTGTGCTGTGCTCCCTTCTTTCTCTCTCTCTCTCTCTCTTGTCTTGTCTGTCTCTCTCCGCTTTGTTGTTTTGCAGACTCCCAACTCCCAACTGCGTGAGCTCGGTGTGGAGCAGAAACAGTAACTTAGGCCAAAGCTTGTGGGGGTCCATCTCAGGGTCTATATATAGACGATGGTGAAATGATACCATATGGACCAAAGACAGGTGCTGACCAAAACACAAGTCGGCTTGGCCATAACCCTCAACCCCCTCACCTAAACTACAGCACTGTACAAAAACAGTAGGACTCTACAGTACATACCAGTTCGTACCGTACTCCGTACACCTCCCACAATCCTCGCTCACTTTTAGACCCGTTTTTTTTTCTTTTAAGCCTCTGCAAAATGCGTCAGTGCTGGCCCTTGGCCCGTTTGGGCAGCCACTAAAGCCCTCCCATCCTGGCCCCCCTTTAGTGTCCAGCCTAGCCATTGCCCAAGCAGACTCGGCCACGGTTATTGAAGGTGGAGGTGCAACGACTCATGGACTTGGAGATAACGGAGACACCTGAACGGGGGCCACAATGTCGGAGCTGGGACCGGGGTTCTTGTACTTTGACACAATTGACAGCTTCCCACAAGCTCTGACAGTCTCCGTGGCATCAGCCGTACCAGCAGATATTATTTCAGGTGGTCGAAGAAGAAACGACGAAACATCAGAGGGCCAACGAGCAATGGAGGTATCGAGGTACGAGTACCGTACGAGTACATCACTCAAGTTACTCGGCTACATTGCGATAACCAGCTACAGTTCAGGCCGTACCTTTGCCTCCCTTCAAATACAATCATCCCAAATGGTTTTTTTTTTTTTTTTTTTTTTAAATACCACCCCACCACGGACCTGTCAAACACCTGCCAAGTCGATGCCAAGTCAGACGTCAAGTCAGACGTCACCATTTACCCGCCTGTCTGGATGCGAGCTCAACCTCCATGTGAAAGTGGGGACCTGGTACGAGTACGGGGGATCTACAGGTCCACAGGCACCCTCCGCATCGGGTGGGTGCTGTAAGGATCGACACTTTCCAGGGGTAAGCGTAACCGGTGCATTCGGCAGCCGAAGGAAGAGGTGTGCCTGGTTCCTGTCTTAAGATCTACCGTAGTGCTGTTCCTATTGCCCTGCCTATTGGCTACAAGTACTGTAGCTAGCATGAGTCCTATGAGTATGGTTGACTGAAGCACAACACGGTGAACAAACGGTGAACAAGACGAACCAAACGATGAACCACAGCATCAATTGAACAGCGACACCAATCTGTTTTTCACATCAATCAACTCTCCCGGTGTTCACCACTCTTACCACTACTGCTATTAGCGCCAAAAGTACGCCAAAGCCATGCAGAGCCCTTATAGTACGGAGTAGTCACTACTGTGAGTGGCTCCAGAGGTCTCCCTAAGGCTTCCCAAGTCCTCCAAAAGCCGAGATGGTCATTGATAGCTGCGAGTATGAGTTCGAATGCAGTACTTTGTGTGTCAAGGTCTCACAGGATGCTAGCAGGTATTCTTTTCGAGATGTGAAATCATTAGCTAGTCGTAGTACTTGTGCCAGTACTTGTGATTCTCAAAAACAAGCATGTGCCAATCACTCTGACCACTCTCTTCAGCGCTATATTATGTCACACTGGTGGGCGTAAAAATAGAACATGCTGCTGTGGCTAATACGAATACGTGCCTTGGCTCCACACACACGGGTGGCTAACCTCAGAAAATATCACACCACGTTTTTTGCTTACCGGAGTTTTGACTGGGTACGGGGGCTACATACAAGTACTCAGATCACCAGACCACCAAATCACCAAATCACCAGTCCACCAAACCACCACCACCCATATCATCAATTCTTTAGTCTATATACACAGTGTCCATCTCATCTTATCCAAGGACACCCTTAGTTTCGGTGGCCCACACTCAACAGGAGTTTGTCCACAAGCGTCAACCACGGCAGAAAAGCCTCTCCATTAGCTCCACACTATCGCCACTCTCCGCCTATATTCTCTCCGCCTATCTTCTCTCCCAAATGTCCTCGGAGGAGCCGGTGGTCATCTTTTCCGCCAGCTGCTTCATGTAGAACTGCTTGATTTTGGCCTTTTTGATCTCCTCGGGATCCAGCTTGACGCCCATGCAAAACTTCCACTTGTCCTTGGGCTTGTCGCAGTAGTTGAGCGAGCCGAACCGGTACAGGTTCCGCACCTGGCCGCCCACAGAGTAGCACGCCACCACCTCGTTGAACGCCTCCCAACACGACATTTCCTCAGGGAAGTACACCCGCATGTTTTTGGGGCCCTCGGGCATGGTGGGCACCTCTAGCGGATCCTTCTCCGGCTTGGCGGCCTCGGGAGAAGCCACCTTCTTGGGCTTGGGCTTGTAGACGCCCAGCAGCTCGGAGGCCTTGACTCCAAACATGGCCTCGTAGTCCTCGTCGTCTGATGTGGCCTTGGCCTGTGCTGCGGCAGCCTCTGCTGGAGCGGAGGCCGGCACGTCCTGCTGAACCGCCGCCGTGGCAGGTTCCTCCTTGGGCTCCTTGTTCCAGAACATTCCCATGGTGTGTTGGTGTTGTGTGTGTTAATTGGATCCGCGTGAAGAGTCTTAGTAATTTAAGGGCGAAGGGCGAAGAGCTGAACTTTATCTGGGGTGGTCCAGTGTGACAACTTATAAGGTGGTCAAGTGTTTAATGGTTGGAATGAGTGGAATCATGAAGACTTATATACTTGTACTTGGTAGAGTGAACCAACACCACAATGTCGATGAAATAGTCGATGCACCAAATGTCGATGAAACACAGTCACGACTCCAGATCAACTCCAGATCACAACCCTAACCTGAGTATGAGAACGCGATGTACGGGAAAAGTAGGCGACAGGCTGCTTGACCGTGTTCATTTCGATTTGTGGAGTACATTTACTGCTACAAGTACGAGTACCGGTACACATTTTTACTCCACAAGTACTTACAAAACCCCCCCTTCACACTCACCATCACCAACCTAATTGGCATCATGCATACTCATATAACGTGCACCAACATGCACATGTCAAGCTCATGCTCACCACCGATAAAAGACCATGGAGAAAACGGTCAAGGCGGCGGAAAACCTGATTGACGCCCAGACAGACTACACGGTCACGTGGCTGGACTCGCTGGAGACGGTCAATCGACAGCAGACCGGCAAATACAAACAGCTGGCCGAGTCCACCAAGGGTCTTGAAAACGACAGAGAGTACCTGGAGGGTCTGAACAACGAGAACGCGCGGTACGTGGACCAGCTGAAACAGGTTCGCGGGCATCTGGATACGCTGGAGAAGCTCGTTGGAGAGGTGGACGAATGGTCCAAGGAGCTGGAGGTCAAGGTCAGGCGCATGAATCAAGACAAGAGTAGTTCGGGAGGTGATAGGAGTACACCAAGGCCGTGGACGCGATAAGGGTGAGAATGACGTACACATTCACCCCACTCTATGGCTCCCTAACACACTCAACTACAGTATCCCTACGAATAACGAATAATGACAATAGATAGCATACACTATTATACACCACTCATAATGACAATAGATAGCATACACACTATTATACTCCACTCACAATGACAATAGATAGCATACACACTACAAGTATTATACAAGTACACCACTCATAATGACTTTTGATGCACACAACATACCCCCTCATAATGACAATAGATAACATACACACTACAAGTATTACACACCACCCCCTCATAAATCAAATCCATCTAAATACATATACTACTTCTTCTTAGCAGCGGTCTTCTTGGGAGCAGCCTTCTTGGCAGGAGCCTTCTTGGCCCCAGCAGCCTTCTTAGGAGCAGCCTTCTTCTTGGGCTGGTTGATATACTTGTCCTTCGAAATGTCCTCCTCTTCCTCCTCCTCCTCCTTCTCTACCTCCTCATTGACCACATCGCCCGAATCAGGCTGCGCCTTGGACGCCTTCATGTCCATGGCAGTTCCAGACTTGATGTAGGGCACGGGGTGCGACGAAGTGTTGTATTTTCGCGTGAAGGCCGACTTGGTCTGGGTCTCGAGCTTCTTCATTCGCTCCTCTCCACTGTCAGGACCCACTCCCATCTCCATGATGGCATCCCAGTCCTCTCGTGTGAGGTAGTACGAGTCCATGAACTCAATCACCTCGGGGACTCCCTCGGCCTTCTTGTCCAAAAGAGGATCCAGAAGCTTGCGAGTCATCAGAGGCAGGTACTGCTGTCGCAGCTCTCGAGAGTTGCCCGAGGTCTTGTAGCCAGCGTGACTCTGAAGCTCCTGCAGAGCTCGAAGATGCTTGCCTCCCTTGGAGTTCTGACCCAGCCAGGATGTGAAGTTGAACCGTCCTCGGGCCTGGCCAGCAATGAAGGAAGCCGGCCGAACCGCACTCAGAAAACCATGCAGGGGCATCAGAGACCAGTGCTGCTGAGAGCCGTGGATCATCTTATCCACCAGATCTCCGTCCGAAATCGACTCGGCAGCCGCCAACGTCTTCTTCAACCGGTCCTTGTTGTCTCCTCCTCCACTGGGCTGCACGTTCAGATAGTTTTCCTGGATCATGAGAGGCACAAAGTCGTGGTCGTTGAAATAGAGCTCGATTTTGTCGTTGAGAGTGGCCTTGTTGGAGGGAGCCCACAGTCCGCCCGACAGCAGCTTGCCAGTGATGTCAAAGGGACTCAGAACCACATTCTTCTCCCATGCCTGAGTCATCTTCTTGCCAGACTCGCTGTCGAGACCGCCCTCGTTCTGGTTTCGAGCATACGTCGACAACAAGTTGATGATCTGTCGAATATCCGAGTTGCAGGCCGCAATGACCTGTTCCAGCACCGGAGCGGAAATCTTGATTTTCTCCTGGTGACAAATGGTCATCATTCGCGCCAAAATGGCCTTGGGGTCCATTCGTCGGAAAGGAACGTCCAGAGTCACTCGATCAAACGGCCGCATCTTGGGAAGACCCTTGTCGTTGCAGATGAGGATGATAGGCACCTCAGTGGTTCGACAGAGAGCAGCCATCTGGCCCACTCCTCCTCGGTCTCCGGCAGACATACCGTCGACCTCGTCCATGATCATGCAGATCTTCTTTTCCTTGGACGACTTGGCCGAGCTCATGAACCCCTTGATGGAGGTGTTTGTGAGCGCCGAAGAAACGTCCTGGGCAAGCAGCTTTTTGGACCGCACGTCCGACGCGTTATTTTCAATCACGTCGTAGCCTGCCAGATTGGCCACCAGGTGAGCAGCGGTGGTTTTACCGATACCGGGGGGTCCAGACAGAAGCACGGCTCGAAAGATCCCCGAGCCGTCGCGTCCAGGCTGCTTGAATCCATGCTTGGCATTGTCGTGCCAGTTGTTGAGCCAGTTCTGCAGCTTGGTCACAGCTCCCTTGTTTCCACACACGTGGTTCAGGTTGTTGGGCGCGTACTTGACCGTCCACAGCTGGTCGTCCATCGACACTGCTCGGGGCGCCCCAGAAGCGTCGGCCTTTTTGGACGCGGCCTTTTCCTTCTTTTCTCGCGCAGCCATCTCCGCCGCCATCCGGGCACTTTCGGCAGCAATCTTGTCGGCCTCCTCGGCCTGTTTGGCCAGCGCCTTTTCGGCCGCAGCGCCGCCTCCTCCATCGGCAGGCATGAGTCTGAGCAGCTCCAGAAAGCCCGCCTCGTCCAGCGCCTTGGTTCTGAGCTTTTTGATCTGCTCAATCTTTTTCGGGCCTGCATCTTCGCCCAGAACCACACAGCTGGTCTTGCCCGAAATGGACGACGTGACCTTTCCGCCGTACTTTTTGACCGCGGCCTGGCCCTCTTCTCGCGACAGGTTGGGCATCGTGCCGGTGAACACAAACGTCAGGCCCACCAGACAGTTTTCGGCCGCCTCAGGCAGCTCCACCGCCCCTCCTCCTCCTGCTCCTCCTTCTCCGGTGGCCGTGCTCTTGGCCAGATGCTCTCGGAAGTTGAACTTCTTGCCCTCCTCGACCTCGGGCAGCTCGGCGTCAGGTAATTGCGCCAGAACGGATTCGGCTGTGGCGCCGGTAGGGGCTCGAGTCTTGGGGGCAGTCTTGGGGGCAGCCTTTGGAGCAGCTTTTGGAGCCTTTGGAGCAGCCTTTTTCGGGGAAGGTTTGATCTCCTCGTCGTCCAGATCATCATCGTCGACAATGGTGACCTTCTTGGTGTCGTTGGCCTTGGTTGCTGGCTTCTTGTGCACCACCTTGTCGTCATCATCAATCTCCATCACGTCCTCGTCCTTGATGGGTGCCGATCGTCGGGTTCGGCGCTGCACAGGTTTCACGGGCACGACATCGTCGTCGTCGTCCACAAACCCGTCGTCACTGTCCACGTCCATATCAAATGCACCCTCTCCATCTTCGCTGTCGGAATCGTCGATCTGAATCGCCCGTTTTTTGGCCGGAGATTTGGTCTTAGGCTTGGCTGGAGACTTCTTGACCTCGGGCTTGGCCGGAGACTTGATCGGAGACTTCTTTACCTCCGGCTTTACCTCCTCCTTGACCTCCTCCTTCACCTTCTTAGGCTGCCTGTCTTCATCCACAGGAGTGGAGGCAGGCCGTTTCTGCGTTAGTTGATTTCTTGCCCGACGCTCCCTTCAATTGCACTCACGTCGTTGGACTTGGCCGGCGTCTTGGCCTTTTGGGCTCCAAAGAAACTGCGAATGTCTTTGGGCGGCATTCTTTTTCTTGCGCGCGCAGTGTGGGTGGTGATAAATGGAAAGCTTCGTGTAGAAACGCGTTTCGTTTTGCGGTGCTGCAGTTGGGAGGTGGTGGAGGAGCAAGACCGAGAGAAGAGTTACCAGTGTTGTGTGCAGTGATGGGGAAGATGAAAAGGAGAAGGTGATGTGGAGATCCAAAGGGCTTTATATAGATATCGAAAGTGACACAAACACACAGCAGATGTGGTGGTTGTACAGCTACTGTAGTATATACAACTTGTACACGCTAAGCCACTGTATGTGATGGGGATGGTGGCTAAAATGTGAAGACAAGAGTGGTTATAGCTATAGCGTAGGGTGAAGACAAATGCTGATTATGTGAGTATTTACGGGGAGGATGAAGACCATATATATTTGCAAAACTTCTCACTATTCATCCTCTCCTCAGATACACCTCACTAATCGTCTCAACGGTCACGTGACTGTACATGCCACATGCACTCAGAGGCTATTGGAAAAATATGTCCCATGCAGAAATAAATTATCCACCCTATTTCAACCAGCATCACACACTTCTAAACACACAGCAATGGCCAGGGAAAAAAAGACTGTTTTGGCTGGAAAGAACGCCAAGGCCAAGGCAGCGGCTGCCAAGGTCGGCAAGGTCGGCAAGGTCACCAAACCCGCCATCACCAAACCCGCCATCGCCAAACCCGCCAAGGTCGCCAAACCTGCGATCTCCAAGGACAAGGACGACTTTGTCATGACTTTAGATTCCGACGGCGAGGATCTGGAGGAGGAAAGCGAAGAGGAGAAGGAAACCGAGGAGGCTGTGGAGGAGAAGCCCGCCAAGAAGACAAAGAAGCAGAAGAAGCAAAAACTCAGCGAGGCCGACGAGGAGCTGCTGGAGCGAGAAAAGCTGGCGGCCCAGGCCGGCATCAACCCGGACTTTCAGTTTTCTCTGGACGGCTTTGCCGCCACGACCGAGGGGCTCGATGGCTGGAACTTTGAGGTGTCCAAGGACGACAACAAGGTGCAGAAGCGAGAGGTTGATTTGGACAGCATTATCAAGAGAAAGGGCGGTCTTCTGGACGAGGACGAGGACGACGAAGAGACCACCACCACCGACGTCAAGATGGAGGATGATGAAGACGATCTGGCCATTGACGGATTTGGAGGAGGAGTCCAGCCCGGAAAGGACATGGACGAAGAAGAGGAGGAGGAGGAGAAGGAAGACGGAGAGGTGAAGGAGGAAGAGGAGGAAGAGGAGGAGGAGGAGGAGTCTGAAGACGAGATCGTTGAACATCCCGATGATCTGGTACTGGCTGACCATAAGGGACCTGCTATCGAGGAACCGCCCCAGGACACCGCCGAGGAGATGGCTGCATACTACGCTCCCGAGGAGGAGTCCAACGACAAGACCGAGTCTGTGCACAAAACGTTCCAGACTCTCAATCTGTCTCGACCCGTCATGAAGGGTGTTTCTGCGCTTGGGTACCAGGCCCCCACCCCCATTCAGAGCAGAACCATCCCCATTGCGCTCATGGGCAAGGATCTGGTTGCCGGAGCCGTCACGGGATCCGGTAAGACCGCCGCTTACATCATCCCCGTTCTCGAGCGTCTTCTGTACAAGTCCTCCAAGGTGGCTGCCACCAAGGTGGTGGTTCTGACCCCCACTCGAGAGCTGTCCATTCAGGTGGCCGATGTCGGCAAGAAGCTGGCTCAGTACGTTTCTGGCGTGCGATTCAGTCTGGCTGTCGGTGGTCTGAATCTGCGAGTTCAGGAGCAGGAGCTCAAGACCCGACCCGAGGTTGTCATTGCTACTCCCGGTCGATTCATTGATCATGTTCGAAACTCGCCCTCGTTCAGCGTGGACGATGTGGAGATTCTGGTCATCGATGAGGCCGATCGAATGCTCGAGGAGGGTTTCCAGCAGGAGCTGACGGAGATTCTGACTCTTCTGCCCAAGAAGCGGCAGACTCTGCTGTTTTCGGCCACCATGAACTCGTCCATTTCGTCACTCATCCAGCTGTCTCTGTCTCGGCCCGTTCGAGTGATGATCAACCCCCCCAAGCAGGCCGCGTCCGGTCTGGTCCAGGAGTTTGTGCGAATCCGAAAGCGAGACCATCTCAAGCCCGCTCTGCTGGCGTCCATTCTCAAGAAGCTGGACCGAGAGCAGCGAACCATCATTTTCGTGGCTCGAAAGGAAACCGCGCATCGTCTGCGAATCATGCTGGGTCTTCTGGGAGTCCGAATCGGCGAGCTGCACGGAGCTCTGTCGCAGGAACAGCGTCTGCAGTCCATCACGGCCTTCAAGAAGCTGGAGGTGCCCATTCTGGTCTGTACCGATCTGGCGTCTCGAGGTCTGGATATCCCCAAGATTGAGTGTGTGGTCAACTACGACATGCCCCAGACCCACGCCGTCTACCTGCATCGAGTCGGTCGAACTGCCCGAGCCGGACGAGACGGAAGATCCATCACTCTGGTGGGCGAGGCTGCGGCCGACCGAGCCATTGTTCGAGAGGCCATCAAGTCCGTGTCCGAAAGCAAGCAGGGCAAGGCTGTGGGCCGAAACGTGGACTGGCCCGAGGTGGAGACCATGTACTCCAAGATTGAGGAGAAGGGCGACATTGTCAACGAGATTCTGGCCGAGGAGAAGGAGGAGAAGGCCATGCTGCAGGCCGAGATGGAGGTGCGAAAGGGCGAGAACCTGCTCAAGTACGAGAAGGAGATTTCCGCCCGGCCTCGACGAACCTGGTTCCAGAACGCCCAGGAGAAGAAGGCCGACGAGAACTCGGACAACCGAAACCTGCTGGCCAGCAACAGAGACAAGATGAGAAAGAAGAAGGATAACGAGGAGGTGCGAATGTACAAGAAGACCAAGACCGATCGAAAGGAGACTTCCAAGCGAGGCGGCAAGCCCGGCAAGAGCAAGGGCAAGGGCAAGCGAAAGTAAACGATCGGGGCGGTATTAGTATATAGTTAGTTGAATTTATTATAGAGCTTTATGAGTGCAGACGTATTCATGAGACAACCTATCTAACAACTCCAGTTACGATATTAGATCTTCACCGCTAGTGTTGACCGATGCACCTGTTTTCCCGATAATCGGGTGAAACAACCGTTACTTGTTTCCAGTTCCAGTCTGACCTGAGATGTAAGTATTACGTTGCCTTACATTCAATATTGGGAATCATGCTTATTAATGTTGTATTAATGAATTGAATTGTATGAGAAAAAAGACAAATTGCAATGATACTCTTCAAAAATCGAGTATATTACAGCTACAGCAAACTACGATACCACACTTCTCCTTCTGAACATAATACTAATTACACAATTATTCAAACTAAACATAGTAGAAGGCGTCGGAGGTCTCGGCCCACATGGGAAGAGTGCCGACTCGAGAACACTCGACGTTGTCCTCCGGACCAATGCCCATGACCTGGGCTCTGAGCGACATTTCGGTGAACAGCGTCACGTATTGCTTGGTTTTTTCGGTGCTCATGGGCTTGCCAATCAGCGTGTTGATTCCATCGACCCACTCGGCAGCCTTGTCTTCGGTGTCCACAAAGAAGGCCAGCATGGGGGTGGGGCTCTGGCCGTAGATCGACACCTTGTGGTGCTTGGTTCGGGTCTGCAGCCCAATCACGTCATGTGACGCGGACTCGGTTCGCACGTGGGTCATTTCCACCCGCGTGACACTGGCCAGCTCAATGGCGTTGGGAGCCTCTTCCCACGTGGGCTTTCGGGCCTGCTTGTCGTCGTACACGCCCCATCGCAGAACCTTTCGTCCCATGGCGAGGATGACAAAGAAGTGCTCGACCTTGCGTTCGCCATCCTCCTTGCCCATGTGTTGCTGACCAGCAGCAGCAGAAGGAGAAGACGCCGCAGTGACCAGGGGGTTGATGACCGGGAACCATTCGCCCGCAGACAGGCACATGAGCCGCTGCTCCCGGACAAAGGTCATGGCCTCCTTCTGGAACCGCTCGTGCATGGGCGCAAACTCGTCCTTGAGGTTGGCGACAAACACGTCCTCGATCAGAATGATCTCCTTCTGACGCATGGCGGTGTAGGTGGCGTCGTCCAGGTACTGCAGCAGGTCGCCGAGAGAGGCGTTTTTCATGTCTGTTTTGGCGGTCTGGAACAGCAGGGCCACCAGCGACGCGATTCGCTCGTAGTCCACCAGCTGGGCCTTGGAGTCTCTCCAGCACTTGAGGAAGAAGGCCATGGCCGAGTTGTGGATGTCCATGGCGTCAAATAGATAGGGGTTCATGTTGTTGGCTCGCAGCGAGTTGGAGATGTCGATGGAGGCCGACGACGACGTGGTTTCGTGGGTGTCCATGGTCGACAATGAGGGCGTCAGCTTGAGCTGCTCGGTCTGCAGGTGGAAGTCCGAGTCGTTGATCTCCACGTCTCCCCGGTTGGGGGGGTAGAAGGACTCCGGGGTGTCGACTCCGAGAATGGCCCACACGGAGTCGGAAAAGCCAAAGAAGTCGAGAATCAGCTGGGACACGGTTCGCGACGCCCGCGCCAGAGGGAACCGGCTGGTGGGCTTGCTGAAGGTGGAGTGTTCAACAAAGAGCTTGGTGAAAGTGATATCGTGGGAGTTGATGAACTCCATGAAGTCCAGGTAGGCCGGGATCTTGGGGCTGGGCTCCGGGGTGGCGCCTCCAAACTGCAGGTAGCAGTCTGTGAGCGAGGACACGCAGGCCTTGGCGTACTGCGGGGTGCCCTCGGCGTCGACGCCGACCATTTCGGTGACGCCCGGTCGGGACAGCTCAATGAGCTCGTTGACGAACTTGTCCGAGTCCGGGGACGGCAGGGCGCCGTAGAACTTGTGGGTGATGGCCTTGAGCAGGTCCTGCAGGGTGCGCAGGTGGGGCATGGCGGCGTTGGTGTGGGACCGCGAGTCCAGAATGGAGGAGATGTTTTTGCCAAAGTCCGTGAGCCGCAGCTGGCAGTACAGACTGAGGTCGCCGCCGACAAAGACCAGCTTGTGCACAAACACGTTGAGCGTCCGCAGCGCCGCCACCACCACCTGGGTGGACTTGAACGCCAGCTTGGACACCAGGCCCGCCAGCAGGTTATGGGGGAAGGTGGCCAGGGCCTCGGGGAACAGGTCTGCGAGCCGCTTTTGGCTGGACGCCAGCGAGTGGGTCTCGTAGGTGCGCAGCTGGCCCAGCATGAGGAACGAGAGCACGCTGAGCGAGGCGCAGACCACGGACGAGATTCGCTCGACGCACACCAGCGTCATGACCCGGTGGACCAGCTCCATGTCCAGGAACGAGCCGACGTTGATCTTGCCCTCGGCCAGCAGACCGGCCAGCAGAATCAGGGCGTGGGCGGTGTGGGCGTCGGCGACATCTTTGTTGATGGCGTCTGAGATTTTGAGGAGGGCCTTTGCTGCTCCTTCAGGGGACGCCAGCACCTGTTCGAACTGGGGCGATCCCTGCTTCCACTGGTGGTACAGCGTTTCCAGGGGGATGTCTCTGCCTGGCATTGTGTGTCGTTGCTGGTGGTGGTTTTGGTGGTTTCGTGTGGCCCTGGTTCTTGTCAGCAGGGTTGTCGACAAGTCAAGTCTAGAGTGTCTTGTAGTTTCGGTTAGGCAAGATTGAAATTTGACCGCTCACCGCTTTGTGTGGGCCTCTTAGGGTTCAACAACTAAGCTCCAACCACAAGGACAAGCTGCAGAAACAGCGAGGTTTAAAATTGAGATCTGGGGAGGGGGGGATGATGGGGATGGATGTAATGGGCTGAAGAGAGGGAGTTTCGGTGCGGAAAGTGGTTTAATCTATTCATCAAGCGTTGATGAACATATTTCGATCTTTTGAACCGCCAAAATCCGCCGACAACATGGCTTTCATCCGACCGTCCTCGGCAAATCTGGACCCAATTATAGCTAAATGTCAGCCTCCAGAGCTCAAAACCTGCTAAGCGCCCCTGGACATGCAGCTAACCATGTGCATCTCTCTGGCTGTCTGTTTTATCGAGACAGGGTAATTGTGCCAATCACACCATCTTTCGGGGTGGTGGAGGGAATGCCCAGGTGGAGGTAAAACGGCGATTGACGTACTCTCCGCACCTCAAACAACAAATGTTTCCACTTTCTGCGCCCTTTGCCGTCTCGCATTAGCACACTATTATCATAAACCTGCTCCCCCTATTTTTTTCACTCTGCAAATGGCTGCCAGCTGGAACCTAATCAAAAGGCAGCCAACGGACCAACTTACTGCATGCAACAGAAATGCCGGCGCAACGGCCTCTGTGGACGTCTTGCTTTGGAAGTGGCTGTGGCGGACGACAGAGAGACACCACGAGCAGGTGATAGTCGACAACTGGACGCTTCTTCCCGGCAATTGCTTTTGCGGTGAAAAATATTCTATCCAAGATCAGACATGCAGACGATGTACGACCTCCTATAATTACTTGTTCATATAGCTAGCGATACGTGTAAGCCACTGTAGTAAGCCACTGTGAAGCCCGTGAGAGCACTGTGTGAATCTTGAAAAACTCTACAGCTCTCTGTCTTAGAAAATCCTTCCAGAACAGAAGCATCGTGGGACTGCACTGGTGGAGTAGCTACGACCAGGCATTCACTCCGTACAGTACGTCGTCGTAACAACATGATCGACATCAACACGGAGAGCTTGTCTTTCCGTCTTTTGAACAAAGTATAATTTTGTCAGCTCGAATCAGTGTGTACATACGACACTGCCTGTCTTTCTATCGAGCCAAGGGGCCTGTCTTTTATTTTCACCTTTTTCACCAATTGGTGCGAGACCATTGTCTGACGAGACCGAAAACGGACGCTAGTGATAAGGGCAGGTGTTCGCCAAGAATACGCCCGTGCACTAATACTGAATTTTGTATGGTTGCAGGGTGTCCGGATGTACACACCCTTGTCGTCAGTCCTTCGTATCGTCCACTCAGCCGCGCCATTTCGATCCCCGATCTCGGCAATTATTCAAGATCGCGTTTCTGGATATTAGTCAGCAGCCACTCGGAATAGCTATAAGTAGCAATAGCTGCAAAAAGTTGTCGTGGAATCGTCCGCTCAGGAACACAGTTTGAAATCTTGCAAAAAGCAACACCACTTCAATTAATCCCAGATCATGCACGAAAATGCAACCTTGACGCGTCCATCACCCCCCATCATGGACAAAAACCCATATGAGCCCCTGGAAGACATTTCGCGGCGGCTGAAAACGTCGCTAGACTCGACCCTGCAATCACACTCGCAGTTTCGCGACTCGGAGCTCCGTCTGCACAACATTGGCCGCGAAATGGGCCAGCTTTACAACAGGGCCAAGACCGGCAACGAGTTGCTGAAGGTGGAGACGACAAAGGAGGAGAGAAATGGAGAGTCTAGGGCTGAGGCGTGATCACGTGCTGAGACGTAATGACTTGGCCAAGACGAACCGATCACGTGACCCCGAGTGACTTCACGTGATTGCAGTGTGTTTGCGATAATTATGACCTATCGCGTCTAGCACACCCCAATGCCTGCCTTTTCAGCCTGGAACGTTCGATAGTGGGCCCATGTCCACGCCCACCTCCTCCTACACCCCGCTATTTATCAATACATGTTATTTATTACCTGGTTGGTGTGGCTATCTGTTACATCACGTCGTCGTTTTCTGTCACCTCCACGGTCACTCCTTCGAAGTAGTCATCAACTCTTCATCAATGGTGTTATCTTGCGAGTCTCGATCCGCCCCATTGGCATGCTCCATCTCTCGGGAGCTAAAGGCAGAGAAGTGCGAAAGAAGCAGAATCATGGTGGCCAAGTACTCCATGGTGGTGCCCATGAGATACTCGCCAACGAGAAACTTGATGTTCAGACCACTGGCGCTGTAGTTGTTGAAGTCATAGTAGTTGTAGTCATCGACCACCGCAGCAATGATTCCAAACGCTCCTCTTACCAACAGAGGAGGTCCAGCCAACAAGACTGCCAAGAGAGGAGCTCCACTGAGCTTCTTGACAAATCGCAGTCTCAGAGCATAGGCTAGGATAAAGACGCAGCCGACCAGAAAGAGGGACTGGCCCACCACCCGCAAGATCTTACCCTGCTTGACTAGAGGCGACGTGCTCCATTCGTCGGCACTGACATTCATCATTCGGGTTCCTCCGTAGATGAGAATCACGTTTGCCGGGACGAGCAAGTAATGGAAGTAGATGGACACATCGTGTCGAAGGTGCCAGGCGAGTTTGTCGTGGCCAGAACCGGGTCCTGTGCGTTGCTGTAGTTCAAGAGGGGGCGTGGGCTGGAGAAAAGAGTGGCCAGTGACAAGTTTCTCAAACACTGCGAGGAGGTGATAGGTCGCCAAAACTATGGCAACGTACCCTTCTGCTCCTAGAATCAAGTAGGCAATCAACCAGTCAGACCGTTCCCAGCCTTGGATGGAGAACCCGACTCCAGATAACTGGGCTCCGACTCGAATCAGACAAACCAGACCGATCAGCGTGAAACGCGACTTGAGACCTCGTTGAACAATTACGTAGATACTGATGCCCAGGGCAAACAGGTAGAGAATCAGATAGGTGAGAGCAGCTGCTCCCATGTGTTCATCGAAAAAGACAGCCATATAGATGAGAGTGTTGTGTATGTTCTTCTTCTTTTCGAACGAACTTCCACGACGTTATATACTCTCCATCTGATAAGTGTGGTTCGTAGTTCTTTTTCTTTGTTAAAGAGATAGACTCTGATGGGCTCGTATTCAGCCGCAGTAGGGAAGATCACAATGTAGACGGCGTTGTAAAGTTGTTTAGAGCTATAAGTACCTGAGTATACAAGCTGAAAACCCACAGAGCTCATCACCAGCTAGTATCATTCAATCCCGTTCATATGACATTATTTATCACTATCTAACCCCGCATCTATTCCCTATTCTTGATCCCTTAATCTCGCTAGTTCAGGTCGGCAAAACTCTATCCCAAGTAGCTACGGAAGGACGGAATACAACCCTAGGGCTGTGAATCATGGACTGGAGGAGGTTGCGGCTAAATTGGGCGGTTGCCACTCATTTTGAGCCTTTCAGAGTTCAAAATAAACCTCTCGTGTTGTTTATACCTTGCCATTCAGCCGAATGATTTGTCCCAGCCCCTCTGCACATCATCACCACCTTTTTTTTAGGAGGTGCCAAGGAAACCTCATTTAGGCGAGCTATGTACGACGACGAAAGTGGTAATAATTTCGAGAGCAGCATACAGAAACAGCAGGACGTTGCCAATTTTCACCACCAATTATCACCACCAATTATCACCGCCAACTCTTTGTTGTACGTAGACTGATTTCGTTCATGTTTCCAGCAACAGAAGAACAAGGCTGTGCAAACGACTACAGTACATACTGTACATAGTCAAGCCACCACAACACGTCAACCCCAGGATCTCCAAGTGCTCATAAGTTGCCCCAGTTCCATCTACGCACTACACCCACCTCTCCATACATGTACATTATTCATTAAAAACCATCGTGGCTACTTCTTCTTGCCCTTCTTCTTGTTCTTTTTCTTCTTGGGTGAAGCCGTCGATGCGGGTTTAGGTTCCGGTTTCAGCGATGCGGCGGATTCTTCCTTGACGCCACCGTTATCGGCGTCCTGATCAGGCGTGCTAGGACGCTTAGGCTCCGCCACTGTGTCCTTGTTCGCGGACTCCGCGTCGTCAGCAACCTTTTCAGGTCCAGCCTCGTCTGTGCTCGGCTCCTCAGCAACCTTTTCAGGTACGGCCTCTTCTGTCGTGCTCGGCTCCTCCTTGATGTCCTTGACGTCATCCTTGGTGCCCTCGACATCATCCTTGACATCCTCCTTGACTGTGCCATTTGCCTTTTCGCCCTGTTCACTATTTACAGCATCAGGTTTGGGCTCGGCTTCAGGCTCAGCATCAGGCTCAGCATCAGGCTCAGTCTTTTCCTTCTCCTCGGAGGTCTCGTCCGATGCAGTCTTGGATGCAGACCCCTCAGGCTCCTCAGGCTTCTCCTCTGGCTCAGAAGTCTTGACCGCAGTCTGTGCTGGCTCAGCTTCGCTCTTCTCCAGCGCAGGCTCATCCTTGGGGTTGTCGTTGATATGCTGAGGCTCAGATGTAGTCTCCTCAACAGTTTCCTCGGCGTTGGCTTCCTCCTTCACCTCCTCCTTGACCTCTTCAGGCTCCTTCTTGGCCACCTCAGACTCATTGGTCTCGTCGTTAGTAACCTCCTTTGTACCGACAGGCTCCTCAACATCGGCGGCGGTGCTCGTGGAGATCTCTGGCTTGACCTCGTCTTTGGGGGGTACCCGGGGAGGGACCGATTCCTCAGCCACTTCAGGCTTGGAATCTTCTTTCACCTCGGGTTTCGATTCCTCAGTCACCTCAGGTTTGGACTCTTTAACATCCTTGTCGTTAGTCGTGACCGCATCCGTAGTCACCTCCGTAGTCACCTCCTTGACAGCCTCCGTAGTCACCTCCTTCGTATCCTCCTTCGTATCCTCCTTCGTACCCTTAGCTCCCTCCTTGACCTCCTCCTCCACCTTCGGCTTGATCTCCTGCACCAGCTTGGCATCACGCTTTACGGGAGACCGTGACCGAGAGCTCTCACGAGTCTCTGCGGCAATGGCGCGGTTGATGGCGTCCTTGGCAGCGGTCTTGGCGGCAGACTGCGACGATTCCTCAGTCTTGGCTGGGCTGGCAGTGTCTTCATGCTCGCCATCTGAGTTGATATCCGCTGAGAAGAACTCTTCGGCAGGCTCGGCAGGCTCGGGAGCAGGAGTGGGGGGAGCAGGAGAAGGCTCGGGAGCAGGAGCAGGCTTGGGAACAGCAATTTCAATGCTTCTGACAAACTCCAAAACGGCCGTGCCGGCGTTTCCAGAACCGTCAATCAGAGCGATGCGTCCGGAAAAGAACTGCGCGTCCGCAAGCATGTTGTTCTTCTCCACCTGAGTCTTGATGTGTGCGTTGCCATAGTCCTCCAATAGCTTGGACTTGTAGTTGTCGACCACTTGCGACATGATTAGCTGTGTTAGTTGGTTTAGTTTAGAAAAGTCGGATATCGCCGTATACTCACAATGTAGTTTTCGCTGGCAAGAACCTTTTTAAGACTCTTGGAGAGGGTGTTGGTGTCGCTGATGAGCTGTTGCATGTACTCATGGACTCCGTTGGGAGTGGTGACGGGCTTGGACCAGTCGATTCGCCGAAGAGTGCGGGAATGATTGATCATTCGCTCGACCATAATAGACACGAGCTTGGTGTGAATGTCGTCCTGATGCTTGAGCAAGTCACGCTTGGTTCGGTCGAACTGGGCGGGGATCTGCTGAGCAGTCACATGACGTCGACAGTACTCTCTCATGTATGGAATGAGAGCCACGATGAATCCCAATGATTGAGACACCAACGCCAAGTTCTTGGCAGAAATGTGTGCCAGCTTGGCGGCACTTCTGGTAGCTCCGGCTTGAAGAATGAGTTCGTTGGCAGACACATTGTACCGCTTGATCAGCGAAGTGATGACATCCACTAGCTCCGGGGTCTGGCCAGGGAAGATGACGACCAGCTGCAGGAAATCGACCAGTCCATCGACCAAATGGGTGGTTCCATTGGGGATGATGAACGAGGCCGCTTCGACAAACACGTTTTTGGGCCGCATCTTCCCTTCCTTGGGGGTCTCTGTGTTGTTAGGAGTGCCGCCCATGAGATTGGCAAAAAGCAGCTCTTTCCACTTGGCAGGATCCTGGGTTGCGGCGGACACGATATCGTCCACCTTTTGCTGAGTTTGGGCGCTGATTTCCGTGTCCTTCCACTTGTCCTTTTCCAGTTCGGACAAGAGATGCTCATCAGCACGGTTGAACAGAGTCTGGATGAACTGCTTGAGATGGCCCACAAGAGTGGTCTGCAGAGGGTTGGAAACCACTCCGACAGACTGCTCACACTCCCGCACAAAGATGCCGTTGAGAGCGTAAAAGTTGAGAAACAGGTTCTGCGGCAGCTGCGACGTCTGTTCTCGCCGAGCATTGACAATCTTGGTCATGTATGCGAGCTGTTTGTCGACTGTTCCGGAAATGACCTGTCGAAGACCAAACGCCAGTTCTCCACATTGCTCGAGCAGAGCCGGTTGAGACGAAATCAGATCCAGAAGCAGTTTCTGATGAGCCAGCAGTCGTCGCACAAACTCAGACAGAGATGCGTAGATTTCCGCCAGCGTGTTTTCAAACTCGGAAGCTGTCAGGGCCCGCAGTTTGCCTGCCAGAGCCATGCCTCGTTCAGAACGTGAAGCCGCAGAGTTGGCAGACACTCCAGACACTCCAGACAGCCCCGAAGACATGGAATTGGTGTCTGTGGAGGAGGGGAGGTGCTGTTTGATGAGTCTTCGCGAGTAGTCGGCAATGGCGTCCTGGTAGGCCTTGAAGGCATCCTGCACCTGTCCTGCTCGAAGAAGCTGGTTCAGTAGAGAAGCCAGTTTGCCTCTAAAAGCCGGGTCGACGTCGTTGAAAGAAGTGTTGACAGCTTCCGGAGGACTGGCTCGGTTTCTCTGGCGATTGAACTGTTGCATGAGTCGCACAATTGTGTCTCCAGTGGGTACAGCCTGTCCATGGCTCTGTAGATCGTCAATGAGTAGCAGAGTGAACTGTTTGCCAATCTTATGGCCCACCTTGACACGTAGAGACAGCAGCGAGTCTCTCAGAGGCTTTAGACCCACCAAGGGCGACAGGTTTGAGATTGGAGTCTTCATCTTGACGGGTGTGCTGGCCAGATACTCCGAGTCTCCATGGATAAGGGCGTCTGTTGAGTCGACGAGTTCCAAACACGGCAGCAGATTCGTCTGCGGTTGTTCTTCCGACAGCCGTTCAGCCTCCTGGAACAGACGGGTGATTTCCTGTATTTGTGCGACTCCGTTTTCCAGCTCCTCCACCTGTGCGTACTGTTGTTGTAATTGGACCATTTGCAGCCCTCTCTCGACGTGGATCTGGTCGAGGTTGTGCATCTGGGTGCGCAGGTCTCGGACAACCTCCACGGCGGACTCCGTGTCGCTGTGGATCTGTTTGAGCTCGTCAATGGCCGTGAAAAACGAGTCCGACGACTTGCTGATTTCCTCAATCAGATTCACCTCCACCGTGTCGATGTAGTAGCTCAGCTTTTCCTGCAGAATGTTGTACGTGGCCACGTCGGTCTTGTTCTCCGTGACCGTGTCGAAGATTCGCTGGTTGTCGAGCCGAAAGTCGGGCTCGAAAAAGGCCGGCGGCACCGAGTCCAGACTGCTGTTGACGTCGCCAGGCACGTCCGATCCGCCCCGTTTCAGCTGGCAGTACTGCCGGTACTCCTGCTGCACCTCCTGCAGATACTCGTTGTACTTTTGCTGGCTCACGCGCGCTATGGACGGCAGCTTGACCTGCTCAATGTCCTTGATGGTGGGCGGCCGGTAGCCCTCGGTGGCCTCCACCAGCGAGCCTATGGGGTTAGGGCCGAGATCTTCGCCGCCTCCGAGCTGTAGCGATTGCCGCGAACTGCTCACCGAAAGCCGGGACATGTTGTGAAGGACGGGGTCGGGTATGTACTGGTTGTAGTGTGTTGATGGTGGTGGCATTATGCATATGCATCATGTTCACTGCTGTCAGAACCGGCACAGGGTTTGGGCTGTAAGGGGGTGTAACAGGGAGGTGTTTATTGGGGGGTGTAAATGAGATAGAGACGGGTTAGGGGTGGATTTTGGGCTGTCAGCAAGTTCTTGCTCGATTTCCGTTTCAACCTCATTTTTACCCTCCAATTAACACCCCTTCTCCAACCCCTCCACACCCCTTGTATATCGCGCGAGTAATTGTGAGCTTGTTTGGGCCGATACCGTATTGTTGTTTGGAGATGAACAGCGTGCCGAAGGACATGTAATTGTATGACAATGGGTCGATATTATCATACCGTTGGGCTCGCAATGACGATCCGAGTTGATTGGTTGCCACAATGGCAGTAAATTGAGCTGAAAATGAACACTTCAATTCTGGACCTCAGATATCACAGTCGCACTCAACATTCCACTCTGAACACTGAACACCAAATAAAGCCATGACATTATTCATCGTTATTGTTGGTCACACCAAGCTGCTGTACTGTAGTAAGTCGTACCGGTACGTTCAGGATACATCCAAGAAACCAGTCCTTACCCGTGTCAGACGCTGTATGTAGGAATGGCCGCGTGGTCAACATCCTCATGAGTACAGCAACAGCAGACTTGAACACATCCCCTTTACTTGTACAAGTATTGTAGTGATCTTGAGGCGTAATAAGTCCATACCTATACTTGTAGCTGTTTTACCGGTACTTGTTACTTGCACTTGTAAATTAAGATCTCTTTTCCGCTCCGTACGTACTCCACCTTCTTGTTCGATACTGTACTCTGATGAGCAGCTCTACAAGTAACAGTCAGTTGAGCATATTGGTAATCATCTCTTTCGGCGTTTAAAGGTCTCTAGGACCAAAATCCACTATAGCAACAAATAGTGAAAGTAATACAATTCGACTCCTTGTCTTTTTCTGATTCGAATGGTACCAAAACCCTGGTTCTTGTCAATACGAATATTCGTAGATATACTCACTTTCCCGCTCTGAAACTTGATTGCCAACACTCTCAAGTGACTGTACCGGTACTGGTGAATTTTTCCACACAATTGCAGAACCAATTACACCATTGTGACCACGGAGACGAGATAAATTCGATGAAACCGTTTGATTTCAATTCGGACCAATATTCACCGAGATATCTTCACAGTGCATGCATCTCCGTTCCAACATGAACACCCCGTTTAGCCACCATAATCAGGATCCTTCAAGTGAATCCATATGAACGAAAATCCGCGAAAACCAAACAACAAAAAACACAACCAAAACTACATTGTTCAAGAACAAATTGACCTACAACCACATCTACAAGTACAAATACATACCTACTCTTACCCGCCCAATCATATGCCCATGCTGTTATTAATACTATACGACTACTCAAATGTCGCCTTTCGTCTTTCGTCTTCGTCTTCGTCTTCGTCTTTCGTTACTTCCATCAGTTCCCGCCAGATCCCCAGCCCAGCAGATTGCTGGCCATATCTTTGGCCTTGTCAAGCAGCCGTTTCTCGCTGGACCCGGACCCCGTGCTGGACGTGGAGTCTGTGCTGGCGCTGCGGAACGCCTTGGGCCGGTCCTCCTTCTCGTCGATCAGCCCAGACACGTTTTCGGTCGACGTGCTGGTGGTGGGAGTGGCCGTGGACGCAATGGACCGGCTGGGCGAGGTGACGCCTTTGGAGATGGTTTCCGAGTCGTCAACAAGATTCATATCATCGTCAGAGTCATGGTCATGAAGAGCCGACAACTCGTCGTGGTGATCGTCGGAGTCCGAAATCAGGCCGTCCAGGGTCGCCACCTCAGAAACAGTGCCGACAATGTTTTTGTCGGTCTCCTGGGTTCGAACCTCGATGGGCTGCGCCGCCAGAGCAGCCTGGGCCTGGCGCACCTGCTCCAGGATGTCCATGTACTTGGCCTTGGGAGAGCCCTGGGGCGAGCCTGTGGGCGAGGGCGTCAGCGAGTTGGTCGGCGACTCCATGTACGGGGCCTTGGGGATGATGCTGTCGTTGGATTGCTGGGTTCGGTTGTTGTTGACGGGGGCCTGGTACACCGAGTTGTAGTCGTAGTGGGCGTAGTCTCGGCGTCGCGAGTTGTTGTGCGACACCGCGGAGTGCACCGTGGCAATGGCGTTGCACTCGGCGTCCATGGGGTCCTCGTCATATGCATACTTGAGCGACGTCGGGGGGATGGGGGCAATGGTGCGCACGGCCTTGAGAGGGTCTGTTTCCACGTTGTTGCTGTTGTCCTCATCGTCCGACAGGTCTTCGTTGGACCCTCGTCTCGGTCCCGACCCGGGCTGGTCCTTGCGGGCCATTCCGGACAGCTCGGGGCGATGCATGGACGCCGACGACGACGACCGCACCATGAGAAACAACCCCGGCTCGTCGTCCTCCTCGTCGAGCTCGTCCGAGTCCGAGTCCGAGTCGTCCGAGTCGTCCGAGTCGTACTGGTCCTCCTCGTCGGACGACACGTAGTCCAGAGAAATGCATTGCTGGACCTCGGAGTTGAAGTGGATGCGCCGCTTGGGCTTGATGGGCGGCGAGGCCACCGTGGCCACAGGCGTGGAGGGAGCGGCGGAGGCGTCCTCTTCGTTCATGACGTCATCACCATCCTCGTCGTCGTCATCATCCTTGTTAGCAGTGGGAGGAGGAGCCACCAGCTCGTCCCGCGAGGGAGTCACCGAGGGAGTCACCGACGATGTGGTGCTGTCTGCTTGGTCGTCCTCGTCCTCCCCTGCAGACTTGTTTTTGGGCGGCAGCTTGTACTGGGCGTTGAGCTTGTCGGCCAGCGTGTCGACCTCCTCGTCGGTCATGCCATAGGGGTTCTTCTGCCGGTACTGGTGGTGGCGGAAGTACGACTTGACCACCTTGTCCTTGTCGTCCCCGGCGGCGGCAATGGCGGCAGGCGTCACTGCCGAGTCGTCCTTGGACCGCCGCATCGGTGGCAGCGCCAGAATCATCTCCGTCGCACTTCGTTTCTTGAGAATCGACTTTGTGTCTGCCCCTGAGCCCGACTCCTCTTTGGTAGTAGCACTGTCTGTAGGCGTGGCGTCTCCTGCCGCGGCTCCTCCGACTCCAGAAATGTTGGCCTGCGACGACGTTCGGCACAGTGGGCCGTACAGCCACGTGACGTCGTAGTCCTTGAGCCAGTTGACGCTTTCGGGCGACACCGTCTTGAGGTTGTACTTGGCCTTGGCCCAGGTTCGCCACGACGCATTTTCCAGCCGGGCCGAGTTGGCCACCTCTTTTCGCCGCAGCACGATATAGCGCCACGACGACGAGATGTCCGACTCCTTCCAGTCGTGCGACAGGTAGTCCACGTGGCGCGACGGCTCGTAGTGCACGTCCGAGTCGTCGTGCACGGGGGCCGTTGGGGCGTCGTTGGAGGCCGCCACGGTGGAGGTCGACTTGGAGGTCGACTTGGATTTCGACGGGTCTGTGGCCTCCAGTTCGGGCGACGACACGGAGCTGATTTCGTGCGTGTCCGTGTCGTCTTCCGCGGAACTTATCGACGACGCTTGGTCGTGGGTGGGGGTGGGGGTGGGGGTGGTGTTGGGGGTGGCAGCGTTATTGGTGGTGACAGAGTTGTTGTTGTTGTTGGTGGTGCTGTTACCGGTGCTCTCATCATCAAGAGACACTCGTTCCAGCGCCAGTCGGGCCTCCTCTTCTTCTCGTTCCTTGATCATTTCCGCCGGCCGATGGGAGTCGTCGAATCCCATGGACCGCGACCGTTTCAAAGCAAAGTTGTCCATGGCGGGTAGGGTGTGACGAGGTGAGGGGGGTGACAGAGGTGGTGACAGAGGTGGTGATGCGTGTGTTGCTGTTTGTGTGCTGTTTGTGAGATGCTGTTGATGTGCCGTCTGTGTGGTGCTGTTTGTTTGATGCTGTTCAGGTGTCTCGTGTGGTACGGCCTGTTCGGGGGATTATTTTTGCGGCTGCGTTTGTCGCGTGGCAACTATCGTACGTGTAGAGGATGGGTGCTCCGGCGTGGTCAAGGGTGTGTGTGTGTGTGGTCTCGTTTTTTGGCGCCGCGGTCAGTGAGGTTTGATGGGATAATATGGATTGCGAATTTTATCACTGTACAGACTTATGCTTATTACGCTGGCTGACACTCCTCCAAAGGGAAGAAGGGAAGAGAGACAGACAGACAGAACAGAGAGACAGAGAGAGAGAGAGAGAGAACTTTGCCAGAAAGCGGGGTTTTGTGGGCGTAGATGATTGAAAATGGGGGTGCGAAAAAAGTCACGCGGAAATGATTAAAATACCCGTATGTATCGTACTTGTAGCTCCACCATCGGTCGGTCCCTTCTTCTGCTTATGCTCTGCACAAGCTTGGGTCTTGGAAGTCAAAATGGAGGGTCCGAGACAGACGAGACAGACTGGACGCAGCGGTAGAGGGAGTATTAAACGGCGGGTTAAGAGGGTGATCTGAGGATGAACAACAGACTGGATTATAGACGTCCGTGGCTCTCGCTATATGTGCTATCAATTTCGACATCTCTGCCAATCTCCTGGCTCACTTGAGGGGTATATTCCACGCATTCCAGGTCACTCCTCTTAAACGTCTTTTGGTCTTTTGGGGCTCACAGCGCAGCACGGGACACGACAGACAGATTAATATTGGCCAGAATATACCACACCGGTAGACATCCCCATGGGGCACAGCTCGAAATGACAGACCCGTGACTGTATATTAATGACCTGTCGGAGCCACAGCGGTAATTATTTTGGTACTGTATTACTTATTCAACGGGAATTGGTCGGTGTTGCATCTCCACGGATATGTGAAGACATTGATCTGGCAATAATTAGTAGCTCAACCAGTACAACTACAAACACACACACAGCTACAGAGCTCGTACCAAACACATAAAGATCTCATCAAATCTACCAGAAATCAACAACTGAATCAACGACCTCACAACTTGTCTACATTGCCTGTGCTACCATTCCACCACCCGCTACAATTGTAATACCACCCTACCACCTACCTACAGTTAGAACCACAACCCGTTCCAAAAAGTAACTAAACTCTATGGAAAGTTTGCACCTAAAAAGTTTTGACATGGGCGAGAGTCAGTCATAGTCATACTGATCCTAGCATTGGCCCAATCATCCTGAAACCAAATCCGCTGACTAAGACATGTCTCGGTGGGGTTTCACTTGTTTTGTTTTTAGCCACAGCCAACACCTTCCACCCAGTATCCTCTTCCACACCTCCAAGCACCTCTGACGCATCTTTTCGCACACTCCGTGTCACACTCGCTTTGGGACTTGGAGCTTTTGTAACCTACTTTGTACCTGAGTCAGGTGGTGCAGTGCACGGGGATTTCTGGAGACACAAAACCAAATCGAAATTATATAACTCTGCGAGATTCCACCAGCTGTGGGTTTTCACTCTGTCGGCCTGCCCTGCCCCACGTTGGGTGTTGTCCTCCCAACACGCCGGACTTGGCCACGCCACTCCTAAATGGAGAGGAGAGCGACCGTCTGTTCTTCCCCGCACAAAGAACGTTAACCCAATGGGGTAGGGGGGCGCGGTGGTGGCGGCTTGGAGGGCAGGGGCTACCACATGCGCCGTGTGGTGGGCCTGCTTCGATGGCGGTGGCAGTCTGGTCACCTGTTCTCGGTGCGCAGGTTTGAGGCCCCATCAAGACAAGAGCCCGTTCCCCCACATATTCCAACGGTCGGATCAGACCGGAACCAGTCCGGGGTGCATATCGGGGCGAGTCGGATCGAAGTTAATCCTGTGGGGCTATTAAGCTTAGTAAGGCGCGAACGGAGAACGTGATTCTGTAAAAGAAACACGGTCAACGTAACAGATGATTTGAACTCACAAATATCCAAATGATTAGTCAGATTTCTGTGCCCAGATCACATTAACGCCGATCTATTGTTTATTCAAAGTCCACTAAAAACGCGGAGAATGAGGGGATCGTGGGGTCGACGATATATTATCGTATTATGAGACATTAGTCGATTTCAAAAAGCCGCTATTTTCGATATTATCGGATGTCGCTTTCGTCTACCGGAGTCACAAGGCCCATGGGCGGCTCTGGACTAATTACGATTGACCGATTGAGACGAATATACGAGTATTGGTATGTTGGTGGTTTTCATATGAGCTAATGGTTGAATTAGACGAGAGGATGATGGTGTTCGATGTTGGAGACAGCTGTCTACTTGTACACTACCGGTACGGTGATCTCACATTCTGGTGTACACCTCCAATATTTAGAGACGTCGTATGGTGCTGCATTGCTCAACAAAACCCTCACAAAACCCCAACTAAAGAGGCTTAACTGTAAAAGCTCCGTTTTGGCACTGAATGGACAATTGCTCGAAAATTTGGCAGACACACGTAGCTGTTTTTTCGGTATTAGTTGAACATATGTTGTGCCTCTATCGCTTGGTTTTTTGTATTCTGCTTCCAGACCTCCGGAACACCGAGATAACTACCCCCAGCGGGATTCCCTTCTTCACTATTCCTAACTAAACTTTCTCAACTACGACTTAGATTGGAGTGGTTGGGCTCGTTTCGGTGGTGAAAAGCAGATGAAAGTGCCAGCCAGCTCGTGACGACCAATGACAAAGATCTTACGACTGTCCTACCGATTCGAAAGGTAGAATAATGTCTACTTTCATTACAAATATTTCTACTTCAAAACGTCACAGCCGATGTGCTCCACTGCTTGTACTCGTAACTTAGAGATCTCCAATGGCCAGCAGTAGTTGCGTGGTAGCCACCTTCTGTTTCCTACTATACATAGTTCTCGGGTGATTCTTTCATATAGATCACACCTGAAAACCGTCTGATTTGATAACACTGTGTGTCCTCAACGGCCAAGAGAGAATAAATACATTGCAATTGTGCTGGTCTATGTCCACGTCTATGCACACCCGTGCTCCCCCATGCCCCCCCATGCTGCCTACACCTTCAGACCCACCTCATTACCATCCTCGTCTCGCATAATGGCAGCCTTGCCTTGGTTAGCCAGCACTTGGCACACCTTGTGCAGCATGACGGAGTCCATACCCACCATTTCGGGCACTCCCGGATTGTCGTCGCCGGCAATGTCGTAGAAGGTGACAATCGAGCCGTTTTGGCCCGTGGTGTCGATCCAGCCCAAAATCAGCGTCGCCCATTCCTCGGCGCTTCTCCACCAGATCCACACCTCAGTTTTTGTCTTGGAGTCGACCCAATCGGCCTTTTTGCTGCTCACAAGATCCGCCAGCACCAGCTGGATCACGTCCGGCTTGAGCCGTCTCTGGATCTTTTTGTTTTCGAACACGGGGTCCGTGTTGCTGAGCTTCCACAGCTTGGTTTCGCGGCTGTGGGTCAGAATCACGTCCTTCCAATGCGACAGCTGCGCCTGCCACGTGGTCTCATTGGGCTGCCGCGTGAAAAACGGCGGGAAGTTGTAGATTTCGCTGTTCATCGCCGCCCCGAGATTTGTATGTACTGTGCTGATGGCGATGGTGTTGTGCAGTGCAGCAAGACAGGTCGGATGGCTACAGTAGTCAACAAGGTTAGTGGGAGGTACTTGGAGGTGGAAAGTTCAGTTGGCGTTTAGTTGGAGGGTGTTGTTGGGGGGGTGTACGGGTGGTTGGGTGTACTTGGTATGGAAGTAAGTACAATCGAGTGTAAATACAACCCATTGATAAAGGTGAGTCACGTGATCAAACACATATACCTCAAATATCTACAAATACCACCAACACAATATTACCACGTTGATCAAAATGCATACCTCGCTCAAACCACCAACTCTAAAACGTCACCATCAACAATACCCTCCTACTTGTACAACCAACCAATACTCTACCAGAGTCTCTAATACCCATGAATCTGACCCAAAGTTCGCTGGATACCATTGCGGCCATTTCGAAACATGAAACTAGCATTCCCCGGCTGGAGAAACTCACGTACAGAGTTCTCAGCGAGGCAGATGCCTCAGTGCTCGAAAAACTCGATCAGTACGAGTCTCTGGCCCTAGAACGGGCCGTCAAAGAGGCAGAAGTCAGCGATTTGCCCGAGGAACTGCGAGAAGCCAACCTGGAAACGCTCAAAATCCGCGTGAGCGAGCTGGAAACGCGCTTGAACGTCCAAAGACGCGTGACACGCGACTCCATTGCATCGTCCAGCATTCTCAACGCCATTCACCACGGCCGAGAAACCACGTTTCGCGAATCGTCGCTGCTGCCTCTGCTGGCGCTCCGAGACGAAAAGTCACGTGACGTGCTCGATCGTCTGAGCGTGGTCTCTACGCTTCGCAAACAGCTTGATGCCCTGATCAGCGAGAACAGGGCGTCTCTGGACACTCAGAGGTCGATAGTTCGTTCGATTGAAAAGGCCAACGACAAGAGCGCGGACCGCAACCACAACAATCAGGTCATCAGTGAGCTCAGGGCGAAACTGCACAACACCAAGAACAAGCGACGGGTTCTGGCGGAGATTTTTACAGCTCTGATTACAGCCTCGGGCATTGATTGGTGTGAGGACGAAGATCTAGTTCAGCTGATTGTCGGTGCTGGAGAGTTGAATAGGTGATGGATGGGAATGGGAGGTCTAACCGTCTCCAGAGTGTGAGACGTCTACACTACATTACACAATGGTGTGAACCTGTACATACCGTTATATCTGGATAACTTATTAATGCATTGAATTTATACAAGCGGACATAGCTTTTACCTGGTACTGTAGTGGCCAGAAGTGCGCAACAAGTGTTTGTACAGTAGCTCTACACGCACCCCCTCATACATGATAAAATCATTCAACTATATACATTCAGATCCCCCCTCGTTTTCTATCCCTTGCTTTACTGGGCGCCAACAAACAGTCTAGAGTTGACAACGTCCCAGTTAATGCACTCCCAGTAGTTTTCCAAGTAGTTGTACTTGCCGTTGACGCCGTAGTCGTCCACGTAGGCCTGCTGCCACACGTTGACGGCCAGCAGAGGCAGAATGGACTCCTTGAGGCCCTTTCGCACCGCGGCCTCGATGTTTTGTTGGTCTCGCTTGACCTCCTCGGAGGCCGGGAAGTTGAATTCTTGATGCTGGAACCGCTGGAACGAAAAGGGCGAGCCCGCGTTGTGGTGGGCCGAAATGTACATGTTCTTGTCTCCTCCCTCGTAGAGGAAGACCCATCCGTTGCCGGTCATCTCGTCGGCGGTAGCGAGAAAGTTTTCTCGCGCCCGCTCCATGGACACAAACTTGTCCTCCAGCCGAGACCGCAGGTAGTCTGTGGGCGCTGTGGTCTGGGCCACGGGCTTCTCCGCCAGAGACTCGAAGAAAAAGTGGTTGTTGAAGGCCTGAGAGGCAAAGTTGAAGGTGGCCGCCTGATCTCGGTCGGCGGCGGTGAACCGCAGAATGTCAAAGGGCGACCGCGACTGCAGGGGAGTGTCGACGGTCAGGTCGGTGAGCTTGGACACGAGGAATCGCTGGTAGTCGGTCCAGGCGGTGTTGAAGCCGTTTTTGGAGTACAGGCCCTCCAGGCCGTTCTGGGCGTACTTGGACTCTCGCGCCAGCTTGGCGGGGGTGTGGATGGACCGGATCGAGCCGATCTGGGCCACCTTGGCTCGGCTAATCGCGTTTCGGAACATGGGGTCTGGCGTGCAAAATGGAGATCGGGGTGTGTCCAGGTGAAATTTTGGCCCTTGTGCGGCAACCTTATTTTCGCCCGGGGGAATGAGTGTTTGGAGGGTTGTGCACACGAGGGTTAACAGGTAGGCTGAGATCAAGAGTGCTACAGGTTTGAGAGCAATGTCGGAGGAGAATGGTTGGCTGGTATTTAATATCCAACAATAATTGTATTACTAATCGTTCGTATTGATGTGTTGATCAGTTCATGTTATGCTCACTGTCGTTGGGAGCTCTGCGGCTTACTTAATCGAGGGTTTACAGATGGAATTGAACAAGTTGTAGAGGCTGAAAAAAAGTCTGAAATCACATAAAAAATCGATGATTCGACTATTCTAACTGCAGTGGATCGAACACATTTTCCTCGGAGAGAATCGGTTGACAATTGGCTGTTGTAAAGTCCTCTGTTGTGCTGTGTGCTGTTGTGCTACAGATTGTACTTATAATTAGACTGTTTTACACGCGACCACTACACCCTCAAACGTCAGCCTTTAATGGCCTTCTAAAACACCCAGAGCTCTTAATCAGCATCGGTACAGAGGTCAGATCTGATTCTATAGATATCAACAAAAGTGTGACGAGAGTACGAGTACTGATCCTCCACAGCGGTGTGAGTGCGTGTGCGAGTGCATTACAACAGATTGTCAAGTCACGTGAAGCTGTCCCCAGTACTCGCACATAGCTACCGTGTACTCTGCTATAGGTCCATGCTCATACTCCATACTGTAGTCACTCTTGACGCCACTATCAGGCACCAAAATACACTTCCGAGAAGTGTCCCAACTGGGTTTTTGAAGGCAAGGCGGGTTCCTGGAAAGGGCAGCCAGAGGTGGCTGTAGAGAAGATATTAACGATCCAGCTACACAAATCTACTCAGCGGATCGGTGGCTACAAAACAGTGTACTCACATTTTCGTTAACTACACAAATCACCCCACCACTTACACTTCCTCTAGCCCATCGCATGCAAGCTCTAGGTGCATACACTTTTGCATGAATCCAGTATGACATTGCTACCACCCGAGAACCGTCTCTTTTTCTCACCCGTCCAACCATGTTTGTGCGACAATTGCGGCCCCTGAGGGGCCTGGTACGCCCCCAACAATCCGCGTACACTTTTCTACGACCGTTTTCGACCTCGTTACGGGCCCAACATCCTCCCCGAGGCGATGCTCGTCGAATGAGAGCCCGATTCAGACCGGTTGATACCGAGGATCCGCACGTGAACCCCAATGTGGCGCAGCCGGCGTACTACAACCAGGTGCCCAATCCCGGAGGAGTGCTCACTGGAGCCGACGCGATCACGCGGATGCTGTCTGAGCCCATTCTGGTGATTGAGCGTCGCATGGAAATGATGAACCTGATCTTGGGCTTTGAGCAGGCCAACAGGTACGCCATCATGGACGGAAACGGAAACCAGCTGGGGTTCATGGAGGAGGAGGATTTCGGCTTTGTCAAGGCCATCATGCGACAGGTGTACCGACTGCATCGGCCGTTCAAGGTCAACGTCTACGATAACGCCGGCACCCACCTGCTGACGATTTCGCGAAAGTTCTCCTTCATCAACTCCAAAATCAAGGCGATTCTGCCCGCCAGCCAGGGCGACGGGGTCATCATCGGAGAATCACAGCAGCAATGGCATCTCTGGCGACGAAAGTACAACCTGTACCAGCACCACAGCAACAACGAGTACGACCAGTTTGCCGACATTGACGCGCCGTTCCTGAGTTTCGCCTTCCCGGCTCGAGATCGAGAAGGAGCCGTCATGGGAGCCGTCGACCGAAACTGGGTGGGTCTGGGCCGAGAGTTTTTCACGGATACCGGTATCTACGTGATGCGAATGGACCCTTCGGCCTTTCTGGCTGTTCCGGACGTTGGTAAGGTCGTTGGACCCATGACTCTGGACGAACGGGCGGTTCTGCTGGCTACTGCCGTCAGTATCGATTTCGACTACTTCTCCAGACACAGTCGAAGCTCGGGAGGACTTTTTTCCATGGGAGGAGGCGACTACTTTAGCGACAATTGATTGTATGGGAAAGGTCTTATATAGTGTATAGATTAGAGGCGGTAGGAGTTCAGAACGATAAACAGCATGCACATCACTCTACAAGTACAATGATCTGTGGCAAAGCTGACTAAGCAAGAAACCCGGACGAATCAGTCACGATCGACTGAATGAGCACGGGAAAATTCCACTCTATCCATGGTAATATCCCCCTGTAGAGAATTTCATTACCCCACCATGATCACATCACCAAACTCTACCATGCATAACCTCAATCATATCAGTATCGTCCAGTGTTACTCGTACTGAACAACACTACTTTATCACTATCGCAACCACTTCAGCATGTCTTCAATCGGCTGGAACACCATCGAATCGGACTGCGGCGTGTTCACCACCCTGGTGGAGGAGCTCGGCGTGTCGGGAATCGAGTTCTTCGACGTTCTGTCCATCGATCCCGATTCGCTGGCCCAGTTCAGTCCCCTCTACGGAATCATTTTTCTCTACAAGTACCGAAAGAGCGAATACGCCGCTCCTCGCGAGTACTCTGCAACCGAGCAGGACGCCAGTGGCCAATTCTTTTTTGCTCACCAGAAGATCCAGAACGCTTGCGCCACCCAAGCCATTCTCAGTGTCCTGTGCAATCTGCCCGAGGGGGTGGAAATCGGCTCCATTCTGTCGAATTTCAAAGAGTTCTCGCGGGACCTGGACCCCGAGTCCCGAGGAGAGATTCTCGGCATGTCTGACGAGATCCGTCAGGCCCACAACTCGTTCAGCAGACCCAATCCGTTTGAGTCCAACGATGACGACAGAGAGACCCCCGACGAGGAAAACGACGGACTGTACCACTTTGTGGCCTACGTGCCCATCAACGGTCAATTGTGGGAGCTGGACGGTCTGAAACAGTACCCTGTCAACTACGGCGACTGTACCAGCGAAGAGTTCCCTGAAAAGGTCAGCAACGTGCTCATGGAACGGGTACAGAAGGCTCCTGGAGGCGATTTGCGCTTCTCTGTGCTCGCAGTATCTCGAGACAGACGAGAGGTGCTCAAAGAGCAGGGCGGATCGACTACCGAGCTTGTGGTGGAGGACCTCAAGCGCAAAGAGTGGACTCGAGACAATGCTTTGCGACGGGAGACGTTTGTGGGTCTTATCAATGAGCTGGTGAAGGGTGTTGTTGGCAAGTTGGACGATGATCAGTACAAGAAGGCCATTGATGAGGGTCGAGAGAAGACCAAGCAGATGTACGCCAAGCGGGCTTAGCCGTGGGGTGTGTTTTTTGTCTTTTTCAGCCATGGATTGCACTTTTTGTCTTTTTTGTGCATTTTTTGTCATGCTTCTATAAATCAATCATAGACTAATGTAATGTAATGTTTATACCAGCTACAGTGTTTTTCGTGTGGACCAGATAAATATTGATTCATAGACAAACTACTTCTTCTTCTTGCCAAAGCCAAGGATCCAAATGAGAGGCGCGAAAAGGAACCGCAAAACGGTGAGAACGGAAGAAACCACGCTGGCTACAACATAGAGCACACACAGTAGAGCCACAATCTCCAGAGCAAGAGCCACAAACCGGAGGTTGGGGTGCACGGCCTTGGCGGCGTCCATGGGATACATGAACGTGGCTCCCACAGGATGAGACCGAACCACAGCACCCAGCTTGTCGACATGGGGCTGCAGACGTTCAGCCAACAATGCCAGCTGGTACATGAACTGCTGCACTTTGGGGGCATCGGGAGGCGGAGGGGCAGAAGAAACCGATCCGAGCGATCCTGCTGAACCTGGAGGAAGATCGATGAGAGAAGGATGGGCTGAGCCACTAGAAGTGGGTCGAGCGTTGCTGCTGGATCCGCTGATAGATCGTTTCATTTTGGTCAATGGGGACCGTCGAAACTTGAGAACAGCACCGATAGGCATCCCCTGCTCATCCACAGCCCCCTCGGGGATCTCTCCCACCGCCATAGGCATGCCGTTCTTGTCCTTCTTTCTGAGCAAAAACTTCATGGTCTTTTTCAGTCTTTTCTTGTTGCGGTTCTCAATGTCCTCCTCGTAGATGACTGGACCGATTCCTCCTCCTCCTCCTCCTGCTGGAATCTCGCCAATCACGGTATCTTCCTCCATCATAGACCTCGCATCAAACTCGTCGTCAGACGGATCTTCAGGAAGAGGAATGTCCTGGGGAATGGACGAGGTTGACTCCGAGTAGTAGTCGTCATTGTCTGCAGCTGCTCTCATGGGCAGTCCGAAGGCGTTCTTGTAAACCTGAGAGAAAAAGTTATCGGCAACAGCCTCGGACCCGACATTGTTGGCCTGATCATGCGAACTGACCCAGTCCTTGACGGTCGAAGTCAGACCGGTCCAGACGTTGTACAGAGCCCGAGAATGCTCCTCGGAAGCCGAAACCGTAGTCTCGGAAGGAAGAGGAACCTCGGGCATCATGTACTCGCCCCCAATGTTGTACGGAGTGCCGCCTCGCTGCAACGGTTGCGGTGGAGGAGGCATCATCATCATTCCGCGCTGTGACACACTGCTTTGGGGGCGAATGGGGTCTTCATTCAGAGAAAAGGACGAGGAAGAAACGTAGCTACCGGGAGAAGGAGGGACAGGAAGCGGATGATGGGATGACGAGGCAGAAAGTCGAGACCCAGAGTCATGGGAACCCGTGTCACGTGATACAGACGACTCTGTGTCCCGCGATATCAACGATTCTCGCGATCCACTAACTGTGCGTTTGCCAAAGATGTTTTTGGCCGAAAACCGGGAGACCTTTTCGTCCTGACTTGGTGGAGGAATAAAGGCGCCAAAGTTGGGAAACAGGTTCTTTTTGTTGTTTGCGTGAGACGTAGCCGAGCCGGAAGAACCTGTACCTGATCCAGATCCAGATCCAGATCCAGATCCAGATCCACTAGATCCAGGTCGTTCAGTGTATCCTGTATCGGCAGTGATTTGAGTAGACGTGTCTTCTTCGTCTCGGTCATGTCTGGGGGGTTGCTGGGGTTGCTGGGGTTGGGGTTGCTGGGGTTGTTCCTGCATAGGTACTCCTCCTAGAGCATGAGCCATGGGAGCTCCAAACCACGGGTTGTAGGTGGACCGAAAGCCGTACTCCTGATCCTGGGTCGGATCAATGATTCCTTCCCAGCTACCGGGTTGCCGTTGCTGTCCCATCATCTTCTCGTACTGTTTGCGTTGATGTTCCTCTGGACTGTTGTAGTAGGCATTATCGCCCGGCGAAATGTATGCAAAGTTCTTGTCCTTTTTTCTGCGTTGCTGTGACTGCGCCTGCGCCTGCGCCTGTGTTGCCTGCTGGTACTGCTGCTGTCTCCAGTACTCCTCGGCCTGGTGTCGTTGCATCTCCTGTTGCATGGCGTAGAACTGGTAGGGCGTCTGGTGTGTTCCAAACGGCACATGTGTTGGGTACAGCATGTAGGGGTTGTGGGGAGGCGGTTGGGGTGGTCTCGAGGCCGGGTCGTCTTCTTCTATGGCCAGCGAGTCGTGCTGGTACATCAGGGGGTCCGATTGGAACTGGCGAGAGCTGCTTTTTTTCTTTTTCTTCGTTGATTTCTTGGGCGAAGAAGACGTAGCGGCGAGCTCTTCCTGGGTCGGAATCAGGTCTTCGATTCCGAGAGAAGAAGATGCCGCAGACTTCCTGGCCGGTTTTGCCTTGGCCTTCTTTCCCCTCTGCGCACGCTTCACCTCATGGTCGTCCTCCACATGCTGGTACTCAAAGTCTGAGTCGTCGGTCCCCGAGCCCGGGTCGCGTTTGCCCATCTTGTGCACCGTTTTGTTGACCTTTTTGAACACCTTTTGCATGCCCTTGGGCTGCGGCGCGCCCACAAACACATTGTCCATCAGCTGGTCGGCGTTGGCCAGGTGTGGCGACGGATTGGGGTCCGCGTACCCGTGGTATTGCGGCGGCACGGTGTACATGTGTGGTAGTCGAGATGGTTGGTGGTAGTCAGATTAATTGTTGAGGGTAGACAGGTGGAGATGTAGACGTAGGTGGAGATGTAGACGTAGATGTCGATGTAGCTAGTCGTACTCGTAGCTATTGTCGTAAGATGCAGTGTCGGGCTGTGATGTCGTCCTTTCCGTGGGGCTTGAATTTGTTGTCAAAATCAGAGAAGTCGTTCTGTGTTGCTCTGGGTATCCGACGCAACGTGTCCTTGTGATATTTCGTGCTGTTCCGTCGCCGAGGATGTTTCGAAAATACCTGACGAGCCTGACGAGCCTGACGCTTGGATCATGTTCAGCCTCGTGTTAGACTTTGGACATTTGCATTATTATTACTCTTCCCAAATAAGCCCATGGATGCATGTGGGTGTGAGATAAGAGAGTTTATTGGGCTGTGTTGGTAGCTGTTCAGAAGGTGTGTGTGAGCGAGATGTTTCTTTTGAATCGTTTTACCCGTCCTTTACACACCCTCCAGAGTCCAATACTATCACTTTCCATACGCTAGGTGCCAATTTACACACTATAGGGGCTGGGTGGTCTGTCCCTATACAGCACACTGTACACCTGCATTTCAGATGCACGCCATTGTACGATACTACGAGTACAGCATAGGGGTCAGTGGATAGACACGATATTACTCCTGTACACCGGGACTTGACTAAACCGAATAACGGCTATTGAACGACTACTGTAGCCATTTCTCGAAAATCGAAAGCTCATGCTAAACACCACCTTATCCCACACTCAGTTTCGCACGCGAAGATTAAATGAACGCGAATAGGGGAACTAAAACTAAAACGTTCTTGACCTTTATCTGCCTGCCGATACAACACTGAGATTGTCATCAGGAGGTGTTTTAGCAGGGTTGTTGTGTGGCAAAAGTATGTGGCAAATGAGTGTCTTGTTTCAGATATATTATGTGCTTCTCCGAGTCATCAACTGGAAGTTTCGCTTAATGATATTATCAGTCTGTGATAATACCGCCACTAAGAATAGGGGACATCTCACAGACGAAAAGAGGTCTTATTTCACCCAAGAAACGTATGGGGTCCTATCCAAACCATCGAAACCACAGTTTGGAATCTCTACACGGGACTTATTCGGTCACACGGCCTAATTCAGCCCAGAATCTAGCGGTTACGGCCAGAAAAGAACGATTCTGCTACAGCACTTCTGCTATTGGTAGCCCTGCAAACTTCTTGTACAGTACAAGTTTTTCTGATTTGAGATTTGGCCTACAGTATTTAACGGTATATCAAGTCACACACTGTTTAGTTATCACTGCCAACAACATCAAATCCGGTGCTATAGAAAGAACAACATTGGAAAGAACTACATAGCGTCTCACAGTAATTTCCAATGACGCCAGATATCATTTATCTCAGTCCCATGGAAGACCTCACAGCTTGATAATGCACCTCAAATCGTTATCTCAACTTTAAAAAATTGGTACTTAGGTGAGACAAAAAAACGAAACCATCAACATCCTCTATTATCTGCCAGAACACATCACTTTCCTTCGTTATCCATTTGCCAGTGTAGTTATGCTACACAGGAGAAACACTCAACGTTACAAACGCCATCTCGAACGGTTATCTGGTCCGACTGCAATTGAATTCGTGTTTCAATAGCCTGATCATCATGCTCTAGCCCGACAGTCCAAAGCAGAATTGAAAAAAGTACACTATACTCGGCTTCCCGTGAACTATCGTGGTCTCGGTAATCGGTGGCTACATCACTGTTAACATTGACAAATCTACGAGCAAGACCGTTTACACGGAAACAGGGAGATGAATCCATGACCACAGATCGTGTCTCAAGCTTCTCTGCTCTGAATTGCTCAATCCCAAGCGTACGTGTGACTATGCTCTATCTCATACCTTTCCAGACTGCCGTGAAACTACATACTCGTACCTACATTTTACAACACCAGATATCTTCCAACTAGCTACTGCACCTGTAGACTGCATCACATATTTACATTTTTTCCTTACATTCGGGCGTTTTTGACAAACAGCCTGATTTTGTCCAAATCCTTCTCGCCGTCCGTCTCCACTCCTCCAGAGACATCCACTCCAATGACTCCCTTGACCTTGACGGCCTTGGACACGTTTTCGGGCGTAAGGCCACCGGCCAGAATGAACCGCACGTGGTTGTCGTACCACTTTTCCGCGCTCGTCCAGTCCACCAACTGGCCCTCTCCTCCTACCTCGCTGTCCAGAAGCGAGTACGACTGGTACCCCGCCACCAGAGACTGTCGGAAGTCTCGCTTTCCAGGCGACACCCGTTTGATGACCGACACGGGGATCTGTCGGCACCAGTCCAGAGGCTCGTCGCCGTGCAACTGCACCAGGTCGAGATTGAGGTCCGCCACGCACGACAGAATGTACGGCAGCGGCTGGTTTCGAAACACGCCTACCAACAACGGACGTTTGCCGGAGTGTGTGTTTCTGTACTTCCCCGATCGAACCACAGCTGCGATTTCACGGGCAACGTCAAAGTTGACTGTTCGGGCTCGTCCAGGCACAAGAATCATGCCCAACATGTCGGCTCCACTTTCCATGGCCGTCACGGCCGCATCGAGAGTGCGCAGACCGCAGATCTTGATGATGGGACCCTCTATCTGGGGGCTGGAGTCGTTGGAGGGGTGTGTCGGGAGAGCGATGGGGGCAGTGGGACTGCTGTGAGTGGGACACGTGCTAGGGTTGGGGCACGATGCTGCCTCTGTGGGGACAGGGCTTGTGCTGCTCTTTTCCGACGCTGCTCCGGTCGGTTGATTTGCCGCGGCGTCCACCAGATTCACGCTCACCTTTTCGCCCTCGTAGCTGAATCCGTCCCGTAAAATGTGCAGCCCCGAGTCTCGAACCTCGTCGGCCAGGTCGGAGATGTTGGCCGAGTGTGGGAAAACCAGTCCGTCGCAGCCCATGATTCGCGACTTTTGTATTTGAGAGACCTCGATGGCATCCTGGTCCAATCGGCGGATGATCATCGGCCGAGGATCAAACTGTCGATACAGGTCTCGTACCAGTCTGCCCTGTTCCACGCCAATGGACGGATCGGCATAGATGAGAGCCTGGGCGTCTTTGTTGGCCATGATCCAGCGGTACCATGTTTCCGCGTCTGTGTCTGTGTACTTGGGCACCACCACTCCGTTGAGCTGGCCCTTGAACTCCCCCACGGGATGCAGACATGTTGAAGAGTAGAGGTAGTTCATGACAATGACGAGGTTGTGTGCTGTAGTTGTAGTGTAGCTGTTATCGTGACTGTGTCGTCGATTCTGTTCGTGTGATGTGACTGTTCCTGTTGTTCCTGTTGTTCACCAAGTGTCAGTGTCGGTTGTGTCTGTTGAACTTCCTGTCTGTGTCGTTTCTGCCTTTGTCTGTGCAGGCCCTGCTGTTTCTGTGTTCCAACCGTCGAAATATAAATAGTGCGCTCGCCCCTGACTCGTGTTGCGTTCTCTACAAGTCGCACTTTACCGTTGTGTCTTGTGTCGTCACTCGTCAATGAAAGTTGGAGACCGAGATCCCTCCTACAAATAAGGTTTCACCGCCCAGCCAAACGTGGTCGGCTAAACAAGGTGGGCCAGATTTCCCTGGGCAAAGGGAGATGGTTATTTCAACAAGGGGGGACCACATGAGACTACTCACAATTTCTACCACCAGCTGAAAGATGAATTACAGCCACTTCTCTAACAGCCCCACACCCGTCCCCAAAGAGGCTCGCCAGATGAAACACAACTAAGCTCTGAGACACAAAAAGAAACGTTGACTTGAAGCAGCTGGCTGACAAATGTGGAGATGGCGGGGATGGGGGAATCACGTGAGTAAGAGGTCTCTTCACACGACTTATTGGAGTCTCGTGAATAAATTTCTGCTTTTTCTGGTCACTTTGGTTATTTTTCCAATTTTTGACTGAATTGTTTCCTCTTTATAGTCATTAATGACCCCTAAAACAGGCGAAATTTAAACGCACACAGGTTCAAAAATGCACTTCTCCAGTATTCCTCAGATTGAAGCGCCAAAGGTGTCATTAGAGTATACAAAGTCGGGGCTTTCGAATGGTGCCTTTTTCATTTCGCCACCTTGTCTACATCCCATTATAGAGACACATCTGTGCCTCTCGTTTATCGTCGTATATCTACGGTACATGTTACGAGACATGAGTCCAGACTCTGCCAAGAGAATGTTATTGCAGGCCGTAAAAAACAGTTGCAACCTGAAAATCCATGAATCAGTGAAATAGACCGACACCTTATTGCCAATCTTGTTTATACTGCTTAACATGATGCCAAGGTGTCAAGAAAACAGTGCTAGGGAGTCTTGGAGGTTATACGGCTTACACAGCTGTATCGGTCACATCGCGGCGGTCCTAACGATACCAAACTTGCCGCCTTTGCATATATTCTAAGAGATTCTCTGACTGATTAGTTGATTGCTCGACGTGGGTTTATGCGTTGCTCAAAAATGAACGTCTGTGTTTGATTCGGTTTCAGTTTCAAGTTATCAGATGGACACAAACGTTGCTGGGTGGCGCTTTGGCGCTTTTACGATAAGCCCTGGCACTCTCATGGGTGTTTCTTTTGTTGCTATAGAGTCGTGTCTGTTTGTGTGGTTTTGTGTCCTGGGCATTACAGTAGCTCAGACGTGCTATGGCTGGTCTCGCGAATATATAAAGACTTTCAGTCCCACACTTTCACCACTCCTCCTATATTGTGCCATGTTCTGTTGTTACGCCTGGGGGCCTTGCTCAAACTCATCCTCTTACACGTCACTCGATACCCAGCACAGTGAGACACAAAGACGAGAAACACAAGGGAGAAAGATGCCAAACAGAAGATACGGCGGATGCTCACCGATGATACCATGCTGAGCAGAAACACAGAGTCTTCGCTCTGATATTCGCCACCATTACCCTGGTCATGTGGTGCTGTGACACAGACACAAAAAGAGCACCTCACTGATACCTGACGCAAATAATGTGATACGATACCGACACAGACCCACGCTCGATACATCTCCATGGGTGAGTACAGAGATACAATGAGTGATTGATTCTGGATAGCTACAAGGCTGTGTGTTACGCTTCGTCTGGTCTAAATACAACTTGAGAATTATGATTGGTACTAATACAGGACTCTCTTAAACAAGCATGGCAGCAATGGCGGCGATTCCAGCGGCAGTGGAAACGGCCCAGGTGTTGCCACCGTTGGCCTGAGCAGGAGGAGGGGTGGAGGCCTGAGCGGGCTTGGGAGCAGGCTTCTCCTCGGGCTTGGGGGCAGCCTTGGGGGCAGGCTCAGCCTTGGGGGCGGGCTCAGCCTTGGGGGCGGGCTCGGCCTTGGGGGCGGGCTTCTCCTCAGGCTTGGGGGAGGCCTTAGGGGCAGGCTTCTCCTCAGGCTTGGGGGCGGCCTTAGGGGCAGGCTTATCCTCGGGCTTGGGGGCAGCCTTGGGAGAGGGCTTCTCCTCGGGCTTGGGGGCAGGGGTAGCAGCGGGCTTGGGGGCGGGCTTGGGAGCAGGGGCGGGGGTCTCCTCCTCGTCACAAGGAACGGTGATGGTGACGGTTCGGCCCTCGCAGACAGGGCAGACGGTCTTGATGACGGTCTGCTTGGCGTTCTCGGGCACGCAGGTGGTGATGGTGAGGGTGGCGGTAAGGCAATCTCCGTTGATGCAGTCGGTGGCAGTCTGGGTGACGGTGGAAGTCACGTAGGGCACGGTGCCGTTGGTGAAACCAGCGGTGCGGGCGGGTGCGGCTCCGGCGGCAGCCAGAGAGGCAGCGGAAGTGATGGGAGCAGAGGAAGCGGCGGGGGCAGCTTCGGAGCCCTCGGGGGAAGCAGACTCGGGGGTGGCCTCGGCGGAGGCGGTCTCCTCGGAGTCAGAAGAGGCCTCGGGGGCAGGAGTGGCCTCGGCGGTAGGAGCGGCCTCGGAGGTAGGAGCGGCCTCTGCGGAGGACACGGGGGAAGCCTCAGCTGTGGAGGTAGCGTAGGGGTCGCAGACGGAGCCGTCGGTGAGCTGGAGCTGGCAAATGAGCCGGGTGACGGCAAAGAGACCCTCGACAACGGCCTTGGAAGGTCCGGGCTCGGTCACAAGGGGCACGATGGCGTTCGTTAGGAGACCATAGTAGGGCTCCATGGATTTCGAGGCGAGCTGGACAGCCCGGTGGTAGTCGTAGTGGGTTCGCACGAGGGAGAGCAGGGATGTGGCCGAAGCGAAATCGGGAGACGCCTCGTATTCCTCGAGGGCGGCTTCGACCTCGCTGATGAAGGCAGGGAACTTGTCAACGGTCCAGCCGCCCTGGAGGGTTGTGCCGATGATGTCATCAAAGACGGGCAGGAGGATATCGTTCATGAGCAGAGGCACAAAGGCGCCGATCTCGGACTGGGCCTGCTCCTGGGGAATATCGGTGCTTCGGGCCTCGACCACTCCGTTGGAGATGCCGGTCTTGAGAAGGTTGATGACGCCCTTGTTGATGACCTCGTAGGCGGCGTACGAGCCTGTGAGCTGGGTCAGCAGAATGAGGTTGGAGAGTTTCATAGCGAGCGTGGTTGAGTTGGAGTTTGTAAAGGAAGAAAAGACGGCCCTCAAGGCCCCCGTCTTCTTATATACTGTAGTGGCTATGCTAGTCTTGTGACATGGGGTGGTTGGTTAACTGGCTTGACTTGGTTGTTTGGCTATAGCTGACTAGTGGCTTCTAGAGCCGAAGAGGGACAAGGAGAAGGAGTGGTTCTCTATGGACGGTTTGAGGGGTCTATGGACGGGTTGAGGGGTCTATTTGTTCCTAATATGGATGAGAAGTTCCCGATATGGGTTACTGGTTTGGTCGGTTGACTCTTACAAAAGTGTGAACATCTTTACCGACTACAGAACAGTGGCCAGCTATGGCAGGACCATATAGCTGGCCATGTGAAACTGCGTGAATCTCCTAGATCTCGGCTCGGGTCGAATTTCTCTATCTCGACTGATGTATAACGAACACTTTAGTCTCGATCAAATGGTTTAGACCTGCTTTGAAACCCCGACTTGGGTACCCTTGTAAACCAGGCTAGTTTAGTTGTACACGGTACTGTACTTGGGAATACTGTTAGACGGGTCAATTGGGGGAAGGAACAAGTCCAATTGTCAACAGACGCAATCAATAGTGTGTTTTTTCATATAATCTTTACATTGAGTTATCATCTTCAAGAACTCATCTGACTCTACCCCATTACCCTCTCCATTGTTTACACTCCCCTACAGTAGAACTAACGTCACACTACAGTAGTCCAGATTTGGCACTAAATAAACCGCAAGCTTTGGTTAGCTCGTGCCCAGCCATGCCCAGCTATGGGGCTCCGTCATTTATACCCATTAGGCCGTTGTCAGCTATTGTACGGCGAGGCGGATAGAGCTCTGAGCATGATACTGCGGTGGTAAGTCAACCTGTCTTTCATATAAGACAATGAGAACAAATTCGATCTCGTCAACTGTCCATCAACCGCCCGACAAAATGTCTCAAACTCTCCCGCCTCGTATCTTTACTTCAAAGCTCGTATTGTCGTATCTGTGCATCACCCTTAATTCGCTTGGTATACACCCCCAACAAACATCCACACTAGCGTGTCTCCCTAGTTTACCAGGGTGGAGAGACGCGATGTTTGTGCGGAGACAGTTACCCGTTGATTGTGTTTCAAAGTCCCGACACTGTTTCAGATGGTAACAGGCGTTTCAGGTGAAATTCTCAGACCACAACAACCTCGATCACAACCATCTCGAACACAACCATCTCGAACACAACCACCTCCATCACAGACCACCTCCATCACATCCACATTAGCGCGTTTATAAATAAAACGCCCAAGTTGGAATGCGGGGCTACTTTTGCGCCCAAGCTGGAATGGGCTCCCTTTAGGGGTATTTACTAGCCACCAGATTGGTCGACCACTAGCCATCATACAACGCGTCATAATCACGTATAGCGTGAATACCAGCCCAGTCAGGTTTATACCATGATAACGACACCTTTATAAATGTCATGCTACGTACTCATCGCCAGTCTCACCCATAGGTTGCTACCCACTCTTACCCATAGGTTGTTGTCTACTCATAACCCATAGGTTGTTACCCACTCTTACCCATAGGTTGTTGTCCGTTCGAGACCTACGGCCTCTCACTACCGGAACACTCTGATCACATAAATACATTAGATAAAATACAAAACTCCCTGGCTAACCACCCGCCACCCATCTTCTCTCTAAACATTACCCTCCATGAACCCGCTTCGCTCCACGTTCCAACCCTGCTTGATTTTCGCCGAGTTCTCCGCCTCCTTCTTGTGCTGCTCAAAGACAAGATCCGTCCACGTGAGATTCTTGCCGGGCACGTTCTGCATGGCCACCGACAAAATGCTCACCCACTTGGCCTTTTCGGCGTCGTTCTCGGCGTAAAAATTGACAAACGTGTTGTCGGCAAAAGTGACGCGGAAAGCGCCCTCCACAAGCACGTAGCCGCCAACAAGACCGGAATGGACCTGGCTGGACTTGGACGAGCGCGACTTGGGGTTGCCGAGCTCAACAATGTCCGTCACGTGACTCAGATCAAACACACACCGCTCCTTCATCGTGTCCTCGTGGAAGCCCCGCAGCACATGGCCCTGCAGCTTGAACCACCGTCGGCGCCAGTACGCACAGTCGCCTCCCTCCTGGCTCAGGAACCCCTCCATGTGCATCTCCTGGCACTTTTTGGCAGCCGCAAGCTCGTCGTGGCATGCCTGCATGCTGCTGGGGAGCCGGTCGTATCGAGAAACGCGAGGAATGTACATGAGAGTGATCTCGAGACATCCGATTCGGTAGGGCTCCTGGCGCTTCCACGTGTGCGTTTTGGCGTCACGTGAGTCCCGGCCCTCGACCTTTTCCTGGCCCCACTCGTTGTACAGCGGAATCGAGTATGTTCTGGACCGGCCAAAAATCTCCGACTCGTACTGCGACTCCACAATGTAGCACCGCGCAAACGAGCCGGTGTTGGAGACGATATGGTCCCACAGATCGGGATGCCGAATGTGCTTGTGTTTGGACGAAGATGCCTTGGACTCGTGCGTGGTCACGTGAGGAGCATGGGTCACGTGCTTCTTCACGGGCTCTTTGGAAGCAGCAGAAGCAGCAGAAACATCCTCACTCTCGACCTCCTCCTTGACGGCCTCAACAGTGGGCTGCTGCTTTCGTTTTCGAGGAGAAAACAGCGCCTTGAACGACTTGCCCTTGGACAGCTTTTTGGTGGGTGTCGAAGGAGCAGGTGTAGATTGTTGCTCACGTGTCGGCGAGCCGGGCTCTTGCTGCTGCTGTGGCTGCTTGGTCGGGGACGAATCACGTGACTTGAGAGCGCTCTTGAGAGGTTTGCTGGTCTTTTCCTGCTTGTCACGGGACTTGCGCTCCTTGGCAGACTCTTTGACTGCCTCCTTCTTCTCCACCTCTTCCACCTCCAACATGGACCGCACAATCGGATCCATGCCTGCCTTGAGCGTGAAAACCAGCTCGAGATCGTCGCCGACAATGAGCTCAAACTCCTGCTCGATCTTGGCCGACGACCGAAGATCCATGGGCTCCGTGGTGACGCACTGGATACCGTTGTCCAGCGTCAGCGTGTACTTGGGGTGCCGGGTGTGGTCGATGGGCAGTCGGATGTCCTTGATGCCTCGAATAGCCATGAACAGACGTCCTCGGTCGTGTCTGTCAATCTTAGGAACAATAGGAGCAGAGACTGCTGAGGTCTTGGAAGCGGCAGAAGCGGTGGAAACGGCCGTCGACGTGGCAGAGTGTGTGGAAGCAGCAGCCGAGTGGGCAGAAGAAACGGCTGTAGAAGCCGAGTCTTGAGATGTGGGTCTCGGAGCAGCAGGGGTAGCTACAACAGGTGCAACGGGAGCCACAGCAGCTACCCGGGTAGCAGACGAGTTGGAACCCGAAGCAGCACTCGACGCAGCACTGGAAGCAGCACTAGCAGCACTAGCAGCACTGGATGCAGCTCGGAACGTAGGCGACTCCATCATCCGGTTGAACTCGGGAGTCGGCATCTGCGTCAGCTGCTGCATGATGTGCATGTCAAAGGACTCCTCAACAGGTGACGGAGGAGTCGGGGGAGACGGGGGAGACATGACAGCTGCCCGGGCGTTGGGGTCCAGAGTATGCGTCGTGTTGAACGAGCCCGTGGCTGCGGAATGGAAAGAAGTGGTGGTGGCCTCCGAGTGGCCGGACATGACCGAGGCCGCGTCAGAAGCAACCTCGGGAGTCCCTCCCACCGAGCTGTCGCTTTCAAACACAGACGTGGGCTTGGTGGGGGCCGTCTGGAGGTGTTCCACCAGGAGTCTGTGCTGTTGCTGCTGTTGCTGCTGCTGCTGCTGCTGCTGCTGCTGTTGGACCTCCTCCTTGAGCTGCTGCTGTTGCCTCTTCAGCTGCTCCTCCTGCTGCCACTCCTTCTCCTTTTGCTCCACCAGCTGCTTCTGCTTCTCGAGATCGCTCTTTTTCATCGATCCAAACTTGTTGCGGGCGTTCTTGAGCTTCTTGAACGCGCCAGACGACTCGCTGGGCCGCACGGACTTGAGCGAGCCGCCGGAAGACGTGATTGTGTTTTTTCGCGACAGCCCGAAACCGGAAAAGTCCAGAGGATTGGAGTCCAGAGTGAGAGGGAGGTGCAGGGAGTCACAGACCGAGTCGTTGCAGACCGAGTCGTCCACGAAAGCAGTGCCAGCATCTTCCATGGTCTTACTAACGGTCTCATCGGACTCAACTGAGTCCGTCTCCTCGGCTGGCTCCCCCTCAAAATCGCTACCACTGGTCTGGGGAGTATCTGCCGCCCCCCCATCCATGGTCTCGCCCTCCTCGACCTCCTCGTCGTCGAAAAACGCCTCTCGAGTGGGCGAGTTGGGGTCCAGGGTTCGTCCCACAGGCTTGAGGTGGTAGACCCGCTTGGTGAGGTCCGAAAACGGGTTGACCGAGCGGTCTCGCGACGCCAGGCTCGTGCTGGACGACACCTTGGGCAGCACCTTGCAGGTTCCGTTTGAAATCGACAGCGAGGCGATTTCGGCAGCCATGTCACGAGCAGACTCTGGCGACGGTTCCCGCGACGACTCGAGTGAGCCGTGGCTCTCCATCATGTGAGCCTCCTGGGCCAGCAGTCGTTTTTCAAACTGCGAGGCGGAAACTGCCGGTTTTTTGTCAAACTGGCGGTTTTCGGAAAACTGCGAAAACTTGGACGCCAGCGAGTTGGCTTCTGCGGCGTCGAAAATCTCGGATCGGGGCCGCAACATGGACCGGGTGGGAACCTCGGGAGTCTCCGAGACGAACTCGGCCTTTTCGGGGGCCGGCACGTCGCATGTGGTGAGAGCAGAGGTCACCGATTTCGACACACAGAGCGTCGAAAAAGGCCGGGTGCGTTTCGAGTAGGACGAGTCGAAAGTGAACGAGCTTTCTGGCGACGTGTCTGTGGCCGTTTCGTTGGGCATGGACAAGATGTCTGACAGGTCGTGGTTGTGAGTGGAGTTGTCGTCGTGGTTGTCCTTGTGATTGTGTTTGCCGTTGTTGGCGATTGTGTGTTTGTGTTTGTTGCTTCCTCCTCGATCAGTCGATTGCTTCTGTGCCTGTGTCTGTGCCTGAGTCTGCATCTCTGTCTGCTCCTTCACTCCATAAGAGCCAAAGGACTCGTACAAATGCTTGCGAGGCATAACCAAATCGCTGCCGTCGCCCATGACAATGTTCAGCGGGTTGGTGCGGATGTTGTAGGCCGAATCCTGGCTGGCAGTATGTTTGTGCATCGGTTCGTGTAGGTGAAAGAAGATACTGCAAGCCCGCACATATACATATCTGGGTCTAGCAGAGGCGTAAATGATGACTTTGCCGAAACGGGCAGTTTGCCAACAAAGACACTGTATAGCGTATGCATGGGGAGGGGCGGGGCAAAAACATCATAACTGGCGCTAAAGTGGCGGAATTGCAAAGCTGAAAACGGCCATTTAATGCTGGTCACGTGATATACATACATCCCCGATATCACGTGATTCCGTCTACAAATCGCGAAACCAATACGGTGTGTTGCCGATTGTCAAAAACCCAATTTCGTGTTTAGCTTCCGAACCAACCTCGATACTGTACAGTAGCAGGAAAAAGACGTTGCTGGGTGTGTAGCAAGCTGGAAGAAGTTGAAGCGGTAATTAAGCGATTCAGAGGTGGTGTAGACACCGCCATTTGATCTCTGTGCTTATGTAATCGATTCTGAAATACGGAATCACGCAAAAATCCATCCAGCCCAAAACAGAACATTCCTCCGCATCCGTCAACTTATTATGTCGCTCATCGTCAACACTGTCAGGATCTCAGGGATGCATTTAGTATGTCCTGTAGCTGAGGAGTCCGGCTACTTTAGTGCACAGTAGATCAGGGCTCTTGGACTGTGGATTCAGTCGAACTACTGTTGACAATGGTACAAGCATATTGTGTGGATACAATGCTAGAGATACTTGTACCGGTACCAAGTAGAGACATAATATCGACGGATTGTGTCGTTCTAGAACACGCCAGTATTACGAGCAGTGATGCGACTCTGCATGTGTGCATGATGGCGCCGTTAGTTGTCCGATGGAATCAGGGGTTTTGGTTGTGTTTACAAGTAGTTGAGGTTCGCATTTGTCCAAGGTTTAGTTGGTTGAGATAGGGGCTGTTTTGGGTGGTGCTACAAAGAAGAGATGGAGTTGTAATTTCTGTTTAGATATTTATCTGACAACAAGTAAGAGTTGCTGGGTGGTGTGGCTCTACTACTTGTACAAGTAGTAAGTTGTAAAGCGTCAGTATGGCATGTACGAGTAGTCCAAGACTCTCTGTTGAGATCATGCTGTACTTGTACTCCTTACCACTGGAACAGGGAAGATGTATGTACTTGTACTTGTACTGTATTCAAGCGACGGATGACAAATTGGTCTCACCACACCAATTGCATCTCAGTCACGTGATAGAACTTCGCTCAAAATGTCATTGTCATTCCGTTTGCACTGTCTGAATTGACTGTCTATAGCATTGCCAACCATGACATCATTTCAACTCCCATAAACACACATGACGACTGCTGAACTTCTCAATTGCACGTGACTTGCATTCCCAGAGCATTCCAGAGCATTTCCAGAGCATTATCAGCCACCCACCTTTCTTCGTGCTCATTCTAGCTGCTAAAACGTACAGCATTAGCCGACACAACAATGCTGCAAACTACTGTACTACGAGTAGGGTGCCCATGCAGACCAAGCCCTGATTGAGTCCCAAAATAGTCCAAGACACCCTACATTGGTCCAAGCCCTTACTCAGCCTCTCTCCAATGTCGATCATGAGGTCTGCCGCATACCAAATGTCTCAGCCTTGATTGTAGCTAAACTTGTACTCTATGTGGGTGTACGAGGAGATGAAGCTGAGCAGATGCCAATTGAGTCGATGATTGTAGGTACAAAGGGTCCAATTCGTGATTCTCAGCCTTCTTTGGCTCATTTCTGATTTTGCACGGAATCTATCGCATTCGACCTGGTTAATACCAAGTAAACAGCCATAATTCACGTTTAATCACGTTTAACCACCAGATTCTCCAACTCCGCCAAGCAGGCTACAGCAAGACATTCCATGCTTCTTTCGTCATTCCACAATCCCCTTAAAAATAGAAATGCTTGGTACTGTGAGGCTGAGTGTGGCTGACGATACTTAGCATGTTCCATAAATAGATCTGAGACATGAACATTCAGCCGCAATAGTTGATTACAGAAGCTGAAACACAGGTTATGAGCAGTGCGGTGATGTCTACGATTGGAGTAGGATGTTAATCACGTGACTAATTATTAATCAATTTCCGCTCCAACCCCTGAGGTTCTAACCAATAATTAGACTCTGTTGATGTTTTAGCAGCCGTGTTTCATAACTTGGTACAGTAATAATGTCTGTAAAATAGCCACAAAAATTCTGAAATTCAGGCTGAGTACTGTAACTGAAGACTGGGGCTATGTTTCAACACCGTCACTGAGTGATTATGAGTAGTTGTGGACTTGTTGCTTCTCCTAGCAACAGTAATGTGCCACTAATGTCATCAAATAAATAGAGAACAGTTTAGAGAAGGCGGAAACCTCATAATATTCGCTCAAAAGACTCTCTACCACCCTATCCCACCTCCATCACGTCCAAAACACGTGATTTCCCGGAAATAAATACAGTTGCTACGCCACTGATAATAACATCTATTTACGCTACACGTTAGCGCGTTTACAGTGTGAACTAAATGACATGGATGAGACATGGATGTGCAAAGTGAATCGGTGGTCAGGTGGGGATATGGGTCATGTGACACTAAATCGAGTTGAATTGAGTCACGTGAAGTCACATTACTTCTCCCCAGAACTCTTTACCTCTTCGTTTGACGAGTTTCAGAGGTATCTTGCAAATCCGTATTTTTGACTCACATTTTAGAGATTGTAAAAATGGGCTCCTTTTTGGAGTTTGAGAAAGATAGAGGTAGAACGAACCTACAAGTAGAGTGTTTGATAGATGGAGGACTCGGGTGGTGTTTCATCCAGTCACGTGACACGCCATGGTCGTGCATTCACCATTATTTCGGTCATATGAGCCACACCAAGTCCTCAGCCCCAGACACTGCCACCCGCTTCGCCCCCGGTTACTGCTACGTGCGTTTTTGCTGCGCGTCATGCACAAAGATAAGGTTTTTTCATGGAGAGATTAGCGAGATGAGTGTTCTTGATTGAGGGCGATTGGGGTGTAGTGGGGCTGGTGTGGGTGTGTGTGTGGAGCTCTGGAAGCTGGTGTATGTCAAATGTCCTTTCAAAATTCAGAAATGATCAATATTGAGAGCGCTGGAAGGATAAGTTCAATTTCAGGCTGTAAAAACTAGAGTTTTTGGAAGCAGATTGGAAAAACGGGGTAGTCGCTTTTACTCGTGTTGTAGGGATTTGATGCGGCTACTGAGAGGCTCAGAGGGTTATTCAAGTCAGTGCAACCACATTGGTACCTTTCAAATCTTTTTACTGCCATTACCCGCCAAGTTACACTCCTACCCCCGATTTGTTTCCTTGTTTCCTGTTTGGATGTTCCAAAAATAACCCATGCTTTGCGAGCTTAATTTTTCGGGCTGTAGAGTTATATAGCTTGGGCTGGCTGGAGATGAGATATGCCATCGAAGAGATAAACCAGGATCAGAACTTGATTACTTGTGGACATTTTTGCCAGACACAGACACAAACCGATCAGACACAAACAGACGAACCGATCAGACACAAACCAACACAAACCAACACAAACCGACTACAATCAACGCGTCTGTCCATTAAATACTTATCGCTACACTACCATACACACACACAATGGGAGCAGGAAGAACATGCTGTATCATGGCGATCCCCATGTTGGGGTCGTTGGCAGCCCTGGTGCTGTCCATCTTTGTGATGGTCGGATCCACCAGCAACTCCGCACCCATCAACGACCTCTACTTTCTGAGAATCGACACCACCAACCTCTCCGTGTCGTCGGTCGTTCCAGACATCAACGGCGTCGACATTTCGTCCACCGTCAACACCGTGGCGCACGAGGCCGGAATCTCGGACTTTTACACCACGGGGCTGTGGAACTACTGCACCGCCAAGAAACCCGATCCCACCAACGAAAACCTCATGAACTACACCTACTGCGACAAGCCCAAGGCCATGTACTGGTTCAATCCCGAGGAGATTCTGACGGAGAGTCTGGCTGCAGGCTCTTTGACCCAAGAACTCAACGCTGTCATGCCTGAGGACGTCAAAAAGTACCTGGACATTCTGGCGGGGGCGTCCAAGGCCATGTTCGTGTGCTACCTGGTCGGCACGATTTTCGCCTTTCTGACGTTTGTGCTCGGCTGGTTCACCTTTTACTCGCGAGGCACCACCTGTTGCGTGGCGACTCTGGCTCTGCTGACGTTTCTGCTGCTCATGGTCGCCTCGGGCATCTCCACAGGCACCTACCTGATTGTGCGAGACGCGTTCAACAACAACCTGAACCAGTTTGGCATCCGGGGCTCGCTCAACACCAAGATGTACGGCATCACGTGGGGAGCTGCTGTGGCTGCAGCCTGGGCCTGTTTCGGCTGGTTCTTTGCCATCTGTTGCGGCAACACGGATCGGGTGAAGGTGGTGACAGAGGAGAAGCAGCCGTTCATTGGTTATGTTCCCGATCCTTACCAGCCTCATGGACACCAGTCGGGACATAGAATTTAGACACGGACACTGAGCGATAGCGAAGTGTCGATGCTAGACGAACACAATGAGCACTGCTCTGCGTGTCAGACGTTCGCGTTCAATCGTCCAATTCTCCATGTACAACAACTCCATCCTGGCGATAGACTCACTGACATTCTGGTAATGTCTTATATAGGTTATTTATTCACTCGTTTGATCTTTGGCACTTGTAGACGAGAGGCGGACTGTAGTTGGTGGCAGGGAAAGGCTGACAGTTGTTGTGGTGATACCTAGTACTAAAAGAAGACTAATAGAGAAAGAGAAGGTGACAGTAATAGAGAGAAGGACATTGGGGAGATCAGACGAAACGACCCAGACTAGTCTTGCTTGGCAGAGTCCTTTAACAATATTGGAAGAGCAGTGAGCAGTTTAACTGTTTTTTTATTTATCTAATTAGCAACTCTATAGAACATGAGGGAACTACAAGAACCGGTACATACGGTAATTACCTGAATGTGTTCAATGCCACATTACTGGGGAAAGCCTGTCGTCGTAATACCCCAGGGAACTGGGATGTTTCCAAGTAAGTCACTTGACTGTCTGTAACTTTCTTAAAGGGAAAGTTAAGCTGGGGAAATCTGCTGTGATTGAGGTTCGAACTGGCACGAGCACTGGGATATTACTTGACCACCCCTAGGAATATCGAAGAAGCTAGTTGACCAAACGGATGGTCCACCAAAGTTGTGGTGGTCCAGACGTTCCACCTAAAGATGTATGGAACTACATATTACATATTCTTCTTCGAAGGACAGACTACATTGTTGAAACCACATTAGTACTGTAACATTAGTACGGGGCGTAGCTAGTTGGCGGTGAAAATGCAATTTTTGGCCGGTTACATGATGTCAGATTCCTGGTCCCTATCCATTAGCGTTTTGCCCTCATGGCGTTGTGCATCTCAACTGTAACAAGTGCATACGATCTGATGGATACGAGAAGATGACGTGTATCGCACTTCACAACATTCAGGCGTGTTATTGGTAAAGATGGATATGTGACTGTAGATAGATGGGGTTACACCGTCAGAGTCACGATCAAACGACACAAACGTCATACCTCACAAACGCCATTCCTTACAGACAAACGTCATACCTCACAGACAAACGCCATACCTCATAGAACCGTTCATACCACCAGTTCACACCACCATTCACATGTCACAACGAAACATTGCGTTTGAATTTGTCGAGAAGGAGCTTTTGGGACACCGACAATCTCTCTCCAGACATCACGAATCGTTTTTAGAACGGGTGTCTTCTTTTCAAGACGAACGCAGTGCCAACGAGCGCAAGATCCAGATGATTCAGAGCCAGATCGAGACTCTGACGAAAGAAATCGAGGGTTTGCAACACACAAACCGAGCTTGGGACGTCGAAATTGAGTATGAACGGGAGACTTACGAGCAAAAGAGCGCCGATTTGAAAACTCGGGTCGCATGTCTGGAAGCGGTTCAGTCGGAAATGGACAAAGCTGTGCAGGCAGAGATGGATCACGTGAGCAGAGAAGAGAAAGAGGGGGCTGAGAAGGAGGCTGTGGAAAAAGAGGTTGTGGAAAAAGAGGCTGTGGAAAAAGAGGTGGCGATGAAACAGAAAGACATGAATATGGATTTGTTTGTCCTAGAGGGTACTATGTGTGACAGAGCTGGAAACACTGAAAACGTCGCCAGCTTACGAGAAGACCCATCCCGTTCATATCTAGCAACTTTTCCAGCATCAACTACTCCCCATACCATTTCAAAATCTCCCTCTACAGAACACGCTGCTCAGATTGTTGCTGCGATTTCTGCGAAAAGGCAGCAAGATTCTGTTTCTCCTTCTGCGAGCAGTGAACCTGATCTCACAGAAAGATCTAAACGACGACGGTCGAGTCACGTGACCAGTATCGATTATGCGAGACTGCAGAACGTGACCAAGCGGGCAAAGCGGGGTTTGAAGGAGAAGCCTGTTGGAAAGGCTGAGGAGGCTGGTGGTCGGAAAAAGAACCAAGCTGATCACGTGACCAGAGATACCAACTCGGCTGAAATCACTCGAGAGGCGGAAACACTACCAGAGGCAATAGTATCGCTTTCTAACGAATCAACCGAGTCTGAACAACCTGCCAAGAAAAAGGCCAAGGTGAATTGTGGAGGTTTTGGAGGTAGTCAGAGTGATAACGACAACAGCTTGGGTCAAAAAAGTGATGCAGAAAGTGGAAAAGAAAGAAATGCTGAAGCTGTGAATTGTGCTGTGAGTGGTGGGAAAACGGAAATCTCTAGAAACACGTCCGACAGTGGAAAAACGATTGAAACTTCTTGCGTTTCTGACATCGACAAAGAGAGAAGTGATGGGGAGTCGTTTCACAGTAAGGAAGGTGAAGACGGTTTGATCTTACGAGCTCTTGACGCTGCTCACGTGACTAAGAAAAGAAGACGAAGGCCCAAGAAAGGTGCAGGGGTGATTGGTGAGATTGCCAGGCTGGTCGATCATGGTCACGTGACTCAGGAGAGTGAGGAAGACAACCACGTGATACCAGAGAGTCAGAAGGGAGACATGGCTGTTGAGAAAGAAAAAGACGGCAACAATCCGTCTCATGACTCAAAGGTCTGGAGGCTCAGTTGATGATGTCATTACTGCTGAAGACTCGAATGAAGCAGATTCTCAGAGTGCTGGCAAGTTGCCGGTCACTAGAACTCCTGAGTCAGAGTCCACTACCACATCTTCAGAGTCACAGAGTGGTTCATCTGCGACAACCACTTCCATTGCTACAGATACTGTCAGTAAACTGCCTACTGCCAGTGCGGACAGGGCTAACGCTTCAAATGAATTTCCTCCTACTGACGAAGATGACGTTCTACAATCAAACAAAACTGATCACGTGTCTGATCCATTGGTGAAAGACACTGATCACGAGCCCAGCCCAGTGCCACCTCTTCCAGCTATCCCCATCTCCGACATTGAACCAAAGACAGTTGTTAGTGGTTCCACTCATGAAGGAGACAAGTCAGACACATCACGTGACACACCGGCAGATGGCAAGTCACCTGGTGAGACGCCTGTTGATGCCAAGATTGAAGTTCCTCCTATCTCGTCATCGCAACCGGCATCTTTTTTATTGCCAGCCTCTGACGTGACACCACCCGTTCCACCACCCCCATCATCACGTGATTCTGCCACCACCCCCATCAAGTCTTGGATCGCGTTCAAAAACAATTATGAGTTGATGTCGAGGTCGAGTAGTGGTGGTAGTTCCAGTAGTGATTCTGGCTCTTCAATATCAGGATCTGCCGACTCTCCAGGTTCTGCTGACTCACCAAGATCTGCTGACTCACCAGCTGTCGCTTCAAAGCCTACCAATCACGTGACTTCCCGTTTATTACCTCCTCGACTTCCTCGAATTTCACAAATTCGTCATCACGTCGATCGTCACATCCAAAACAAGAAATACCAACCCCAATTCCCTCCCTCTGCCGATTACCGCCAAAAGGAGATCACGTGGTCTATGCTCTCGCGTAACCCGAAGCTCTGGGCACATCTGCATTCAATCCAACAGCTGGACAAGTCCAAGGTGAAGTCTCTCGTTTCGTCACGTGAAACTACCATCGGTTGTATCCATGTTAACGATGAGGGACTCAAGTGGTGTAAGGCAGAATTTCGGACTTTGAAAGAAATGCGCCATCACTTGTATACCTGTCATTTTGTCAAGACTTATGTTTGTCTTTTTTGCGCCTCCGCCTATGCTTTCAAAAAGCCCCTTTTGACCCATTGCAAGTCGCGCCATAATGGCCAGTTGGGTGAGTTTTGGCAGGGTCATAGTGATGATGTGTAGAGGGGAGGGTGTAGGCGAAGTTTTTGTGTCATATAGAATATGTATATGTTGGTGCGTTGTATGTGTGTGTGGTTGTAGCTACATTGTAATGATCACCATGATGGCAGGTTTGAATATCCGAATTTTAGGTTCACCAAATTAAGGTTGAGATAGCTCTGCTGACATGCATAATCGATGCACCTGGACTCAAAGTCACGTGACCTCAAGCCTCACCATTCGCAAAAAAATATTCATACAGTGCATCATGTATTGCTAGAAATCTTCAACTAGACCTCGGCCGTCCGTTCCATATCTCGACGACGCCCTTGCCGTGGGGACCGATCATGTGTTGCTGGACGTCGCCGTCTCGAATCGGCCTTTGGCAGATTTTGCAGTAGAATTTTCCAACGGGCATTGTGGGGTGTGAGGGAGTGAGTGCAGTAGGTGAGTGTTGAAGAGAGTGTGTAGCGTTGAGAGAGTTCTCCAGGTTGTTCTTACAGTGTAGCGTGATATCTCTTACGGTGTCTGAACTCTGCTCAACAGTTTTGGGGCTCTATCTACTGTATCAGTCATTATTTTTTATAGCAATACATGGCATAAGAAGCGGCTAACTGATGGGTCGATACACAGGTAAATGTTGATGTCAGGCTATCGAACAGAGACTGCGTTCTGTGAGCACGTTTCCTAGGGAGTGATTTATTATTCATATCAATGATTAGGCTATGGCTTCACTACAATCAAGTCACAAAAGAAAGAGTAAGGGTAGCTACTAGCTATGGTAGACTGGGTGTTTCCGTCTAACTTGCCAGTGAAATATCGCGGAAAAGCGACTTCCAAAGTTCTACCTCGTGATTCGACCCACTCATTTTGTCAAGTGTCTCAACTACATCTTGTCATGACAAGTAAACCCAAGTAATCATCGTATTCCACTGCTCCCACCACCATTACACCCCACTCCCATCTGACCCCAAAAATGATAAATGATCATGGCTCCTCCACAGTAGCCCTCGTGAAAGGCCAGAAAGTCTTTTGGAATGTGTTGGTTACATTCCTGGCACCAGAAGACCACGCTGGATTCTTGTGACATGGGTAGTGGTAGTTGTTAAAATGCGATTGGTAAAATGAAGATGAAATCGGTCGTACTCGTACTTCCTTTTAGGTCTGTTATATTATTTCTGGTGGGGCTTTTCTACCTGTTATAAGTATACATGTGGGGTGTCACCAGATGGTATTTTGGGGCTGTCACAAGAACAAAGGTAGGGGTACAGTACAAGTAATCTTCTGCTGAAATGTACGATACACACCAAGGGAGACCTGAATAGTCGCGAAAAATGACTGAATTGAATGGTACTAGTATAAAAATGATCACGTGACCATGTCGCGTATACCCCACTTACGTAATCTTACGGTAACTTGTAATTTATTAGTACTAGCTGCATCATTCAAATCGAGTCAGCCACGTGATGTCTACTTCCCCGTCCAAACAGCTAGAGGCCCTCCGCACTTCATTCTGTGTGCATACAAGTCGAGATCCACCAGCTTGCGTTCGCATTTTCGGCATTCATAGATTGTGGGTGATGGCATTGTGTGGTTGATTACTGTAGTGTTGTGAGCACTATTGAGTGGTAGCGTGAGGTACTTATATATATTGTACCGAAAAAACTGAGGCAGGGATAGCTCGTGTTGAGGACATTTGGGGCATTGCGTATCAGATGAGAGTACAGTAGGTGATGTATGGATAGGAACTGTACGGCAGCAGTAGAGTCCGCATCGTATGTACGACGTACTCTTACAATCAGTTGAGCATATTGGCTACGAAGTTTCAGAGAGGAAAACGGTGTCTATCTATAAATATTTGTTCAGAGAAGGGTACTGTAGAGGTTACAGTGTCTTTCAAGTCAGCACTTAGAGAACAGGGATTTCCATAGTACAAGTTGGCGATTGTCATTTTTGTTTTGAAAGTTGCATCATCTGTACTGTACCGATGTTAACGTTTATTGAACACCTGCTGTTTCAATATCAAGCCGTGTATTGACGATCAATAAACAGCTGTCTTCCTCCACAAAAACCAGTGTGCTCTCTCAGATCACGATCCATCATCTTCTTTCTGCATTTGGCGCATTGGTAGATCTTGAGGTTGTTTGTGTTACTGGCATGATTCTTGAGAGCGGTAAAGTGGATGGAGGAAGCAGTAGATCAGGGGGTACACTTGCTACAAGTGGAATACAAAACTGCCAATATTCTGGGGTGTAAGTACTACAAACGGTTCAATTGGTGCAGCCTCTAAAGTTGAGCTGGAAGAGAGGGGGCTGATATCGTAGGTTCCGGAGTGTTCGTTCGTAATGTTCTTGTGACGTTCTACCACTTATATATTTCCTTTGTACAATTTCCTCAAGCATATTGTCGCTGATTACTGTAGTTCACATGATAAGTACTGTACTTTATTGGAACACAAACTAACCAGAACTGAGAGCAAAAGGCACCAGAATGATCGGAAACAGACGAAGTTTACAATAGTAGCAGATTCAGATTGATAGAAGATCCATAGCCTGAGTTGTGCAGCTTTGTATGAAGACCGTTTCAAGCCGCATAACTGAGCCGCATGCAATTTCCGAGCCGCACGCTAAGGGGTGGTATTTTGGGGCCACTCAAGCTGACATCAAAATGCCCCAAATTGCGGGAGAGTTCAGTGAATGATTGAAAAAGGTGAGAAAACAAAACATGTGAGATATAAGTCACGTGACATTTATACTGAGCGAGGCACAGAACTACTTGCTAGCCTAACTAAATACGTCCCATCCCAAGTAAGCTTAAGCTTTCTCGAAATAATGTCAAGTAAAGTGAGGTCTGAATAATAATGTGTTACAACCGACTGTAGCTTCTCATTTACTATGGTCAATTCAAAACCTTGAAGAGACTGCTTCTTCTGCGTTTTTGAGGCTCGACATCGAAAGACACGTGGTTGTCTGAGACTTCGGGGTTGCATTCAGACGCATCGGCTTTTTGGCTGTCAGAAACGTCTTTCTTCTTTTCTTTGGTTTTCGTTTTGGTCTTGGAATCAGATTTCTTCCCCTGACTCTTGAGCCGAAACACTTGCGGCTCTCCGGTACAAACGACTCTGTGGGCCAGATGTTCCGACGTGGTGAAAGTCGTGTTGCATTCTTTGCAGTTCCATTCCACGTCTCCAGATTGGGGCATGTTGAGAGGGGGGGCAAGGAGGGTTGTTTTGTTGGTTTGTTGGTGGTGGGTAGGTGGTGTTGTTGGTGTTGTTGGCGGTGGCGTCTTTTGATATGATGTCTTCTGATACGATTACTTCTGAAATAATGTCATGCCTTACGTGTCTGGTTATATATCTGCCGTGACCTGTAGTTTGCAGTCTGATGAGAACATGGTCACATGAAATAGATGGGGATACTGAAGACATGAAAGAGACAGCAAGCTGGTGAATAATGCATCTGTTCGGCACAAGTGGTTGGTACAACAAAAATAAAGAAGTTGAGAGAAGTGAACGCCTGACAATGGAGTCATGACACGTCTAAAGATGACTACTCGTACAAAGACAGCCCCATCACTCGAGACAACGAACTCTACACACTGGCTACAGTACATTCCATCTTTGATACGTAAGCCTCATAACTTTACAGTCACAATTGCTCTATAATTCATTGGCAGACAGTGGTACGATACGTCGTACACACAACTCAGCCCTCATCTGTGTTCTGATATCAGTCAGAAGAATATCTTTTTTTCACCACCAGCTCTAGAACCACTCGCTAGGCTAGTGGTTTCTTCTCCTTTTCAACCGGTAACCCATCCTTCACCCCCGTAACCCCCGGAATAATCACCCGAATCAACTTGCCAGGACACTTGTCATTGTGAGCTTTGCGTTGCCCCAGCACAATGAGGTCGTCGCAAACGTCGCAAACCCAGTACGGACCGTATTCAGAAGACATTGAGAGTATGGTTGGTAGGTGACCGACCGGATCGTACTTATACTTGTCACGAAGCAAAAAAAAAACTGCTTGAAAGTCAAGGAAACGAGTTTGCCACTCGAAAAAGGGCCCCAAAAACGGGCAAGAGCACATTGAGTAACAAATCATGAGTTCACGTCTTCTCTGAAATTCGCCAAAATCAGCTCACAGATCAGAATGCATCTAACGATTGTACCCCTCTTACGTTTTCTACCACCTTTCCGCTACCCTACAGTAACCATTGATCAATAAACCTGACTCACTGACAGTATCCTAATAGTCACGACATTTGAGGTTGACAATATGGGGCGAAATGTAGTACAGTACCGTTGAAATTGGCTACACATGAAATTGGGTTCCTACACTAAACAGAAAATCACCAAAGCAGTTAAAATCAGCTCGGTACAGCTCAACAACCTGAAAACAATTATCTACGTTCATTTTTTCATTTGTGAACCATCAAAAACCGCATGACATTACGCTGTTCAGCCGCATATTACGCCGCAGCTGTCAAACTCGTGTCTGAAACCTTGATAACGTTATACAATGATATGGGGCATTCTGGCCAGTACATTTTAACGGCTTCAAACCGATAGATACTGAGACAAAATCACTGTTGTTCGATTTCCCCCACTCCGACAATTGTTTTGATACCACTCTCATCTCCACAGCTTCACTCCCCGTCAGATGAATCACTGTCCCCAATCCCAACAACCTCTGAACCACCGTTGGTCTCTTTCTTAGCAACTTTTGTTAACCAATTGTCCTCCCAAAAGACCATCTTGTCAGGACACAGCCCGAGGTGTTTTTGCACGTGTTTTTTGCTCACACAAAGTCGGCATGCCACGCAGAAGTATTTCATGTTGGTGCATCTTCCAATATACGCCCATACCTCTCCTTATAAACCATTTGGGGCTGGTCATAGCTTAATTGGTGAGAATTGTCGCGTCCTCAATATTTCATCGAATATTGATGATATATAAAAACGGACTGCACGGATTAAACTGCCTTAGTTAGACGATCATTTCAATACCACTTTCGACCTACTTCTGGCAGAATCAACTTCTTCGAAATGCATATAATTATTCTTCTCCACTTCCTACCTCTTATTTCGACTTGTACTGAGTAACGAATTCAACCGATACGTAAAACGTCGGATAATCGGGTTCTGCTGTGTCACGTGACCTTCCGCTCGCTTAGCCGGCGGTCTATATGTTCGTTGCAACCCCAGACGAGCCATGCATTCGGTCACGTGACTCTGGAGAAGATGTTGGGGGACTTTGGTGTTGCAATGGGTGCAATGGTATGTAAGGGTTGCCATTTTGTGGAGCTACATGAAGAGGGGTCTTAGTTTGCTTATAAGTATCCGTGTGTGTGGAATGTTGAACCAGCCCCAAAATGTGGTTGTGGCCAAAGTGAGGTTTTGGGGCTGAAGCAGGGGTCTGACAGAATTTTTCTTGTTTCTAAATGTCACGTGACTTGTATTTGCCAACAGGTTGTCCAGAGAGACGAAAAGCAATTCGGTTATGTTTGTTGCATCTTAGTCTGGTAGATGGACATGACTTGAGGGCTCGTATCTTGTCTTACTTTCCAGAGCTTCATAGGGAGGTGGTCACCGTGGACTTTTGTGTCATCAATAGTTAATGAGTTGAAAGTTCTTTTGACGGTTGTAACAAGACTAGACGAGTGGCTACTGCATCGATCATGTCTTTAATCAGACTGCGTAGGTAACAATGTTAGATGAAGATAATAGCACAGTTCCAGCCAGTTTGTTCTACAAGCATATTACTGTACCACTACGTACGTACTCATGAATTGCTGTAGTGTGCCATATGCTTATATTCCAGATAGGGTAACGAGCATTGTACATATCGTACATCCAATGAATGTTGCACGGATTGTCTGAGCTGTTGGGGCGTTACAAGTGACCCTGAGACTCTCCGTTTTTGATTAGAGTCTGACTGGGGAAGGATTCTAAAGAGCATCTCCAAGGTCATTTCGTCTGATGGGGTTATTGTAGACTTGCTAACAATTGGATTTGTAACTTATCGAATGGTGACAAGTGCGATTTACTTCCCCACAATTGACAGTCATTTGGTCAAAGGAAGAACATCAAGGAGCTCATATACATCGGTCTCACTTTGAAGTCACTGAAGTTGCATGTGAAAGGTCGAGTTTTTTGTACTTTCATGATGCACTTAGAACACTGAGCTCCAAAAATCAAACAAATACATGATCATCATGATAACTGCCGTTTTGTCAGATAAGGCACGACGGAACTCTGATAAGAATACGAGCCGAATACGAGCATGTTGACGAGGTAAAGAGGTCATAAAATTAGTATTCTTGATAGTGGTAGTTATTCTGATGTGCCAAATGAAACCATAGATGTTTTTCGATGCAATAAGAAGTAGACATTGTAGCAATGTGATAACAATATAGATCTATCGAAACTGTCTGCTACATGTTCAGCGCATCTACAATGTTTGATTCTCTACAAACATCGGTCTGTACACAGAACTATCTACAACGCCACATATTCCCCAATACCCGTAAATTCATGTATTATTTCCACCTTCATCTCTCCCATAACTGCCAACATCGTCACGTCCATAATCGTCCCAGTCTTGGTGTTGCAACAGCAACCACTGCTTGAACGTTCTGCGTTTTTGGCCGGTGTATTTCTCCAGGTACCCGGCGCAATGAAAGTAGTGACTGCTCATGTCTTTGTCCGGCACCCTGGTTTTACACAGCCTGCAATAATATCGGCCTTGAAACGGCATGTTTTGTTTTGGAGAATATAAGAGGTGATGAGTGTGCATCCGCATTGCATGATAGTGGGGATTTAGGGTTTGCAGGTAGAACACTAAATGTGGGGGTGGTAATTGAGGGTGACAATTTTAACCTGATTAGCTTGAAAAACGTTTCATTACGTTCAGCTAGCTGTCACAAGTATGTTGCATTTTTCAGAAACCAAATCCGACCCCTGCAACCCATTCTACAGCACTACATGCATCTCCCTGCAGTACACCCCACAGTGTTATTGGCAGGGGTAGGGGTCATCTTTGAACGGAAATAGAAGTCATTAGTTCATTGTTGGGTGTACAAAAAACGTCTGGTCAGCTTCTGAGCGAAATTTACAAATTTCTGACGCCTCAGAGCTTCTGTCTCCAGTACCGTTCTACAATACAGGTGGTACTGTAGACTACTTGTCAGTACATTGCCTCTTCCTGGTCCGTTCGTAATGCAGTTTGTTGAGACAGGTGTTCTTCTGAGCTGCTCTGTCTTTCAACTGTTCCTTCTGGGAAGGCTTCAGTTGCAGTGGAACGAGACTGATCGATACAGCCCAGTGGCTTGGTAACATCGGTTCATTGGCTCTTTGTATCACTGTAAGTCACCTCGATAGCCCGATCATCAATTTACTGTAGGGACAGAGTCTCCGTAAATTTGGCAGAACATATAGTGCGCCAATAACGGCAGCGTTGTCGATGTACAGTTTGGTAGTGAGGCACTCATTCTTAGTGAAATCGAACTTATCAGGTGTTCTGATCGCAGCTCTTTAAACATGAGTCGAAAGGCAGCACCGTCGACGTGGTAATGTGTTTCGTTTCTATGTTTTGCAACAGAAAGCGTTATCACCATAGGTCAACAGGACACCAGTGGCAGATCTCGATTTAGAACGAACAAAAAAATCGAATTTTATTTGGAGCGTGACTTTAACGAAGCATCAGAGCCTCCAACGAAGCTGGATTTTTCAGTTTCACACAACGCATCACGTAGTCTGTGTCAAGCCATCAATGACTCTGGCAGCTTGTCCCCGACGCTGTCTCTACTATTACGGGGACGTACCCATCACGAAATCAACAGGAGTAAACCACGTAGACACGGCCGGTTGTACCAGTACATACCCACAGTAGACGTAGACAAACGAGAAGACGAGCAGGGTGCAGAGGAGGGCGCAGAATTACGGGGAAAAGTCTGAACACTTTGTCAATGCACACGAGATGCCTTAGTTTTTTCGGGCTGGTCTTGACATGTGCTGAACCGTAGACATGTGTCAAGGTAAACGTTTTTTCTAGAAGTTGGTAAGAGTAATACATGTGAAGGAGTACAACCATCCCAAGGTTATTCTTCCCATGTGAAGCTGCAATTGATGGATGTGTTATACAGAAAGAATAAAAAGCTACTAGCTAGGTGTATCTACAGGTACTCGTTTCTACGCAGCTACTAGGTGTCTACAGCCACTATGTCTACAAAAAGCTCCTCATTCACGTTGGTTCCAGTACAACTCAGCCTACACGCAGCTCTTTCGCTTCGCTCAAGGCCTGCTACTCGTTTCGGTGTCTCTACAGCTACTATGTCTACAGCTACTCTTGTACACAGCCACTAGTTGTCTGTAAAGCTACTGTACTATATCTACTACTTGTAGATGTCTCCACTGCTACGCACTCCTCGTTTACGTTGGTTCCAGATCTACCAAAGCTACAGCTACTCGCTTCTACAGACACTTGTTTCTACAGCTGCTCGTTCACGTTGGTTCTAGTACATCTCAGGCTACACGCAGCTCTTTCGCTTCGCTCAAGACCTGCTACTCGCTTCTACAGCCCCTCGCGTGACCTCGTCGAGCTACGCACTCCTCGTTCACGCGTCCACATCATATCATACACTTAATCTACATTACTAATACAGTTTACTTGTCCTCGGCTTTTTCCTCCTTGGCCTTGTCCGTCTTGTCCGACGTATCCTCCTTCTTGTCCGACGTGTCGTCCTTCACAGCCTCCTCCTTGGCTGCCTCCTTCACAGCCTCCTTCGCATCCTCCTTCACATCCTCCTTAGGCTTCGGCTCATCGTCCTCGTCGTCGTAGTCCTCTTCCTCGACCACCTTTCGCTGGGGCGCTTCCGGGGGAGGTGAGGGGGCGGCGGGAGCGGTAGGGGGGGCAGGAGCTGGCGCGATAGACACGGGGGTGGGGGTGGCAGTAGCTGGGCCAGGTGCAGGTGCAGGTGCAGGTGCAGGTGCAGGAGCAGCAGCAGGTGCAGGTGCAGGTGCAGCAGGAGCCACACTTGGGGCATCATTCGCAGGGACAGGAGCAGGAGCAATGTTGGGCGTGGTAGCTGCCGAGGAGGCTGTAGCAGGAGCAGCCTGTGCCGGAGCCGCTGCCGGGACCACATCTGGCTTCACCTCAGTCTGGGCCTGAGCCAGGGCACTGGGAGGCGCGGCGGGAGGCACGGCAGCAGCAGCAGCAGCGGTGGGGGCCGCAATCGCGGTCTCAGGCTCCTCCTTCTTGGGCTCCACGGCGGCAGGCGTGGGGGTGTCTTGCACGGGAGGCAGTTCCTGGGAGGTCACGTGCTGGGGTGCAGGAGCAGGAGGCACGGATGGAGGTGGCGGTGGTAGGGGGGTGGCAGCAGGAGGGGGGACAGCTGGAGCTGCAACAGGAGCACTAGCCACCGGAGAAGGAGCACTAGCCACAGCTGGAGAAGCTGTAGTAGGAGCGGGAGCCAGACTAGGAGTGTTGGCACCACTTGCGGTCGTTGCACCACCCGTTGCCCCACTCCCGTTAACATCAACCCTCTTGAACCGCCTATCGTCATCCCACTCGCCCGGACGTTTCTCGCCCTGGTGCGCGTGGCCGTTTTCGGCGTAGTCGATCTGCGGCAGGACGCGCTGCTGGATCTCGGAGATGCCTGCGAGTTGAGGCAGGGCTGCAGAGGGTTGCGTGGGGGTGGGTGCAGCAGGTGCAGCAGGTGCAGACGCTGAGGCTGCAGGACCGCCTGAGGGGGCACCTGAGAGGGCGGTGTTTCCATTAGGAGGAGGCAGAGGAGCAGAGGCAGCCAGAGGAGCACTGGGGAGTCCAGGGGGGGCCAATCCGGGGGGTGCCAGAGGAGGGGGGGCAGCGTTACCGGTGTTACCACCAGCCCCACCCGCCGCCGCATCATCCCAACCAGGAGGACCGTGATGACTGTAGCTCTGCGGATTAACATCCTGAGGTCTGGGGGGAGCAGCCGGGGCAGCCCCATTATGACCCTGGCCGTTGCGCAGCTGCAACAACCGCTCCTGAATGTGCGGATTATGCGGGTCCAGCTCGGCAGCCTTCTGGTACGCGTCAATTGCGTCGTTGACCTGGTTGTTGCAGCTCTCGTACAGCGTGCCCAGATCGTACCAGACCTCTGAGATGTACGGATTCAGGCGAATAGCACGTGAGTACGCGTCCAGAGCGTCCCGGTACTGGTTGATCTGGTAGTACAGCACTCCGATGGAGCACCAGAAGGTCGGGTTGCGGCCGTCACGATAAACAGCCCGCTGGTACGCCTCGTACGCCTTGTTGTACTTTTGCTGCGCCATGTAGCAGCGTCCCAAAAGGTACCAGGACTGTGCTTCGAGCGGATCTGCGTCCAGCGACTTGAGCAGGTAGTTGATGGCCACGTCCTGGTTGGCAAAAGTCGACGATTGCTGGTGGTGCAGCCAGCCGAGCTGTTGGAGGACCTTTGCATGGTTGGGGTTTTCCACGAGAACACGATCATAAGCCTCACGTGCCAGCTGGAAATCCTTCTGCTGCTCGTGCACGTGACCAATCTGGAACCAGATGTCGATTTCCGTCAGAGGCCGCGGCGGATTGTGCAGAATGTACCGGAAACAGTCCAGACTCTGCGAGTACTTGGCCTGCTGCTTGTAGATGATTCCCAGGCGGAAATAAATCTCGTTGGCCTTTTCAAAGTGCGGGTCCATCTCCATGACCTGCGAAAACGCCTCCTCCGCGTACTCCAGCGAGCCGTAGCGGTCGTACAGAATGCCAATGCCGTACCACAGCTTGGGGTCCTTGGGGTCCCGCAGGTGGTACAGCGCCTGTTGGTACGCGGAGTACGCCTTGTGCAGGTCGTCCATCATCAGGTAGCAGTGTCCCAGGGAGCCGTGGGTCTCGCCGGAGTCGGAGCTCAGCGAAATGATGTTCTGGTAGTACTCCACAGCCTTGGGAAAGTGTTCCATGGACCGGTACAGGTTGGCAATGGCGGTGAGAGCGGGAATGGAGCAGGGATTGTAGGAAAGAGCAGCTTCGTAGGCTCCGATAGCTCGGTCGTGTTCGTTGAGGAGTTCTGCGAGAGATCCGACGGCTAGCCAGGTGTCGATGGACGCGGTTTGGAGTTTTTGGAGTTGGGTCATTGCAGATTTGAACGAATAGGTCTGAGCTTGAGCGAAGCGAAAGCGAAGGGCTACGAGTGAAAATCTGCTAGTAGGCGACGAGAGCGAGTCTTAGCGAGTCTTAGACTGGATTCGAGTGAAAGACTTTAGTCGAGTGAAAAACTACCTGTAGTTTTGTAGTCTTGAGAGTAGTCTTGTAGCCTTGGAGTCTTGTAGTCTTGAGAGTAGTCTTAAGAGTACTGTAGTTTTGAGTCGAGTGAAAAAGCTACCTGTAGTCTTGGAGTCTTTAGAGTAGTCTTGGGAGTCGATTTCAAAGAGCTGCTTTTAGGTAACAAAGGTAGTGGTACGCGTAGTTTTGAGTCGATTTGAAAAAACTACCGAAGTTCTGAGAGTAGTCGTAAGAGTCGAAAAGAGTCGAAAAAGAGTCGAAAAGAGTCGAAAAACGAGTCGAAAAGAGCTTTTAGTCGTCTTGAGTCGAGTCTTAATAGTCCGTAGAATAAAGCCACCTGTAGATGTCCTATCGATAACTTGACTTAAGGTGTACTTGTCGTAGTGCTTAATCCTTGTGATAGACTGTAGCAAAAAGCAGTAGCAAAAAGCAGTGTTCCAAAGAATCGTTCCAAAGAATACAACTTTTTCGATCAATTTTGCGATGCGTCGTTTTGTGTCGCTTTTTTTATGCGTCGCTTTGTCACTTGTGTTTGTGTCTGTGCCACTTGTGTTTGTGTTTGTGTCACTTGGTGAGTCGTTTCGATGCGTCCTTTCGATGTGTCACTTCGATGTATCACTTCGATGTATCACTTCTGACCAATCAATCAATCAATAATATCAATCAACCAATCAATCAATCAATACCAACAATCACGTGAGCGTTTTCGTCTCAAATAGCCGCTTTTTAAGAGCCGTGAAAAAACGAACAAGTCAAACGTGTGCAAAAACCGGATTGACGATGGAAAAAACAAATCCGTCTCGTTGTTGCTGCTGTGCGGAACGGCGGGTAAACGTTGGTGCACGGGGCGGGTGCTGCTGCGACAGAGACAAAAAGGGTGGTGGGCGGCAATTTCAGCTCCAAAACAAGTGGTGATGTTTTGATGCAGCCGGCAGGGAGGAGGTGGAGCAGGGTTAGGGTACGGAAACTAGGGTGGTTTTGGGTTGGCTTGGGTTGGCTTGGGGTGGCTTGGGGTTGGGGTTGGGTTGGGGCTTATTAGACTTTGCGGTTTTAACCTTATTTTAGGGTTAGGGCAACGGAAAACAGACTGTGCCTGGATGAGGGGTGGGCGTTAAAGAGTGGGGGTTTGGGTTGGGGGTGTTGTGGGTAAGGGTATTACGTAATCACTTACGGGTTAGGGTGGAGCAAGACCCAGCGTAATAGCTGCGTTATCTGCCCCAGCCCTGGCATCACGTGACCGGCTTTTTTCTTTTCACCCCCACTGAACTCTAAATATTGCCGACCCAATATTGCGACCCAATCTGACAACGCCAACGGCTTGCGCCGGGTAACTGACAAAACCTTATTTGCTTCTGCGCTTACGTGGCGTATTGCCCCTTTAGTCATGTGCGGCGCGTCGTATCCAACCACGTGCATATTGCCGAATAGGGCAGTCCGGTTAGGCTTTAATGGGGAGGGAGGGGGATAGGGCTGGAAATATTGTGGTAATTTGGATAAATTAGGGAGAAATACAGGTTAGGGCCGATTGTAATGTGCCAATTTTTCTCGATTTAATGAACTATTTTTGGACTCGTTCTGCCAACCATAACATGCTCTAAAGTGGGGATACAACATCGGAAAAATATTACCCTTCTCCTTGCTGTATTATTGGGGGAATTAAGCATAATATTATTGGTCATATTATTGGCCGAAAATTCCGTCGAAAATATCACACCGAAATATCACAGTGTAATATTCGTTGGATAATAAATGAGGGAGGTGGAGGGAGGTAAGGAGAGGTGATTTGTACCAGTGGTCACTTGATCAGGGTGTTTGCTGAAGCTAGTTTAGTTGTGCTTTTTAGTTGGTAGTAGTTAGGTTTTACTTAGACATTATGTTTCGTTAGTTAACGATCTAAAACGCTTGTCAAGGATTGTTCTTACACGGAAACGTGATAATTGTTGCATAACCATCTTCTACTACGTCTGAATTTACCTGCTGTCACCGTCGACTGTCTATACCACGTGTTGTCCTGTATTTAAGAGTGGTTGAGTTCTGGATGACAAGAGGTCCTTGTATTCATTTCAGAGAGTTGATTTTCAGGCTAAAATAAATGTACGTTGAATAGACCAATAGCCAGCTTGAAATAGAACACATTGAAAAAACCCCTGTCCCGTTATCACTACTGCTTTGGTTTCTACAAGGGATCATATGTTGACTACAGTACTTGTAATTCGGACCGACATACTGTAGTAAACTTGCCGGAAAGTCATGTATTGACATTCTTGGGCCAATGTCGTAGTTTGAGAAGGTTGTTGCAAAGGTATCAGACCGATGGGGTATCTTTTCGCAGCGTATCATTGCGTTTTCGTTTTTTGAACAATCTCTTCTGCTTTTGGCTCGTTCAAGCCGTTAGATAGACACAAAAAAACAGCAGCAGGTGTGTTACGTGTTCTTCGTGTTGTTTCCGCTCTCTGTCTTCAGATCAAACTTGTCTTACAGACTATCACAAGACAGTAATCTTACATTCTAATAGATGTTCCAATCGTAATGCAAATAGTATGATGAATCACAGGGCAAAAACGTGTTTATCTCAGCTTATTAGCATCCACGAGGGGCAAGATTTTTGTACCATTCGAATCGTCACAAGATGAGCAGTAGAATGATACCGTTTTTGGTACGTCTAGACACATATTAGCGGTATAGACGATGTGTTCTTTGCTAGACATTCTGTAGATGGATTAGGAAACCAGAAGTCGTCCAGTATTTGTCTGAAAAGCACGAAAAGTTCGATGATCGCATACAAACGGTTTTCGCTTGTCACGTGATATGTTTCCAAATCGGCAGCTTTTTTGTTTGTTCAAATATCATGACTTATACAGGTTGAACTGGAGGAATATATGATGAGAAGCAAAGAGTGTCAAGAGCAACGTCAAAAGACGCTCAAATTTCCTGTCACGTGATCGAGAGAGAATCATCATTGTTCTTAAGTCAGTTCTCACACTTGTACCTGTACAGTACTGTAACAATAGATCTCTACAAGTACATGTACAAGTAGTAAGACGAACGAAACATATTCTACTGTGGACTCATCACCCTTCTAATAGGTGTAGGATCAGTCAGACGAACACAGAGCCTTCTGAAAAGTTCATTCGACGGACGAAATGTATGCTGCCGGTTTCATGCTAAGAGGTCTCTAGGATTCACCACCCAAACAAAACATAGATTCCTGATTCCGATAAAAGGGTCTCTAGTCAAACGAACGAAACATAATCTGTTACACAGAGGGTACACAGTAAGAACAGAGAAACATTCTAAACATTATAATAGTGTCATGAAGATGCAAGAAACCACTACTGTAGCTAATACTGCAGGTTCAGCTAGACGAACAAAACATACACGAGGTCTCAAGGGTCAGATGGACGGAACATAATCCACTGTGATCTGTACTTGTAAATTGGTCAGCTGTTTGACGAACGAACGAACCATAGACTCCTGTTTCCCATCATAGGTCCCTAGAATAATCAGACGAACTCAACAGAATCGTGTAGACTTTTCCTTCTAACAGGACAGTAAGTTAGTCAGACGAACGTAACATTATCTAATATACTGTAGGTGCCTCTCACTTCTAATCGGTCTCTAGAACTTGTCAGACGAAACAGAATCAGTTACTGTACAAGGACGAGAATGAAGATTCTTTCCTTCTACTGTAGTAAGTCTGCTACTCCACTCGACGAACGAAACATAATCCACTTCGTAGATTCCTGTTTCCTCCTAGTGAGACGAACGTACTGTAAACACTCAACAAGTCAACAGTATCAGACATCCATGGTATCGAGTACGATACCGGTATGAACTGTACCCCGCAAAGCAGTGATTGGCAATGTACGGATCATCCCACAGACTTTGGGTAGTAGAAAGACGTGAATATCTCGACATTTATGTACTACGATACAAGGGGTCATTATTAATGTATCATTGGAATCAGCGGAGGATGCTGAGTAGGATGGTTCAATTGGTGATACTTCTATACCATCAGTCAACAGTTTCAAAAGCTGAACGTTTAATACCATTTGTCATCATATACCGTCATCAGGCTGTCCCCAGTACTTTTCACCAATACTTTTGACCGAGCCTAAGAAGTCCCACCTGGTCTCTTACCTCGAAATGTCTCATTTGCGAAAATTGCCCCGTGAGGTCTTTCTCTCTCCTTCGCAACAATGTCTGAATTCACTACAAGTACCTATAGCCAACAGTATCAGTATATATTGTAAGCAGGAACTGTAGGTTGGTGAAGCTATGGGTCCCGTTCTTATCACGAGACTGCTACACAGTCTGTGAGTGATATGATAAATATGAAAAGAAAAACGTACAAGTACGCATTGAGAAGGGCGAACAGTACAGTCAGTTGAGCATATTGGTAACCATCTCTTTAGGCGTTTACAGGTCTCTAGGACCAAAATCCACTATAGCAACAAATAGAGAAAGCTATACCATTCGACTCCTTGTCTTCTTCTAATTCGAATGGTACCAAAACCCTGGTTCTTGTCAATACAAATATTTGTAGATATACTCACTTTCCCGCTCTGAAACTTGATTGCCAATACTCTCAAGTGGCTGTACTATATCATTAGAATCACAACGATGACTTGAGCGGTTTAGGAATGGGAGATTGGTCACTTGGTTGTGACGAATTGTAGAAGAAAACATGAGAGCAACACAATTGCATAGCCAGCATTGGTTCTGTGTCTGTCGACGAACACCATTACAGCCTCTTGACTGGAGGCATCGAAAAATGAGACAAGACGAGCCCCATAATCGTCAACGCCGCCAAAGCCTGGTCAACTACCCCTGCCGGTGGATTGCCAGAACTCGCTTTCGTCAGCTCACGAAAGAAAGAGCCACACAGGCTTGGCATAGCATATGCTGCCTGGTACTTCGAAAGAGGTCTCAGACAGGCGGGCCTTGATGGACATGATCCCAGGATGTTCATGTCCTTTACAAGATACCTCGCATACACCATGGACCCAGTCAACCCTCTCATCACATTTGCGATGTTTGTGGCTGAGCCCCTAGCACACCGACTACGATAACCACACCATAGTCACACACCAACACACCAACACCACACCACCACCACACCAGTCACACACAGACGCCGAACAGCCTTCGCTTTCCACGTGCAGATCGAATGGCGATGAGTAGGCAGGTGCCTGGGCAAGACTCACCAACAACCTAAGCCTTCCAGGGACGTGTCACCAAGACACAACCGGCTTCTCTACTCGGAGGAGCAGATAGGAAGTCGGATAGATGGATATTTCCGCGAATTTAGGGCCCTTCTACTTGAATGTATTGAATATGTTGTAAAAAAAAAAAAAAAAAAAACGGAGTT